>ML861151.1:22879-38065 GCA_009831015.1 Picea engelmannii | reverse complement strand
GTTGTCTATAATCTATACACAGTCTAAGGGTGCCATCCTTCTTTTTCACAAACAGGACTGGTGCTCCCCATGGGGACACGTTGGGTCGAATATAACCCTTATCCATCATTTCTTTCAATTGCAATTTGAGTTCAACTAACTCATGTGTGCTCATCTGGTAGGGTGTCTTAGACACTGACACCGCTCCTGGTGCGAGCTCTATCGAGAAGTCAATATCCCTTCTCGGAGGTAGACCTGGTACCTCTTCTAGAAACACATCTCTGTATTCTCTCGGGGTAGGATGGTCTTCAAGGATGGGTTTGTTATCTTCTATGGTTTCCAACACCTGTATTGCATATAGGGGACATCCATTTCGGCAATACTTTCTCATTTACAGGGCTGATATTTGTCTCACCGAGACAGGTTTTCGGATCCCTTGAAGGGTTATCGTTTTTCCTTCTTTTCTCACACATTCTAAGGTTTTATGGTAACAATCCAGTCTGGCTTTATGGGCAGCTAGCCAGTCCATACCAATCAACAGATCATATGACCCCAGGGGTAATATGTTAAGGGTTGCTTGGGTGGGGAATTCACCCAACATCAATTGGCAGGCTGGTATGGCCTCTGCTACTCTTCTTTTAGTGCTAGTAGCTAACTGTACTAACCATGGCTTGGTGTTCTTGTGAGGCTGTAGTTTACACTTATCAACAGCTTTAGGGGCTATATAACTCAAATTTGAACCAGGGTCAATCAAAACAGACACCGGATGGTTGAAAATCATACCTTCTATTTCCACCACTGAAGCTTGGTGGTCAGCTTGGTTATTATCCAAGGCTACATAAATCTGCGGCACACTCCTTGCCACATCATTGACTGTGGTGGTAGCTTCATGAATGTTATAAACTTTCTGATTGTTCTGTTGTCGGTGTGGACAGTCTCTCAAGAGATGTTCTTCTTCGCAACCCCAACATTTCAGAGGTTCTCTCTTCGTGTTATCCACCTTCATTGGTATAGGTCCATAAGTTTTATTTCCGCCTGATGAGGGAAAGTTCTGCTGGAGTAAACTTCGGGCTGGGAAGTTCATTCTGTGGTTCTTCTTGTAGTTCTTAAGTCCTGAGGATTTGATCCCCTTTTTCTGAAATTTCGAACCACCCTTATGTTTCCAGTCTTCACGAGGCTCTGCTCGATGTCCATATTGTTCCTGACAATATGTTGCCTTTCGAATAGTGTCTTCTGAGGTCTTTGGCTCATCAAACTCAATTATGTTTCGGTAGTCCTTAGGTAGCCCGCTGATGAAGCATTGCACCTTTTCCTTTTCTTCTTTTATATAAGGGACATACCTCAACAAGTCGAGGAATCTATTGACATATTCTTCTATAGTGAGTTGCCCCAGTTTGAGTTCATAAAACTCTTTAGTCTTCTCGTCGAAATATTTTTCCGACAAATACTTCTTCCAGAAGTATTTCTCAAACTGTTTCTAGGACAGGTCCTCTTCACGGACCCCTTTCACATTCTTAAGATCTTCCCACCAGAGGGAAGCTTTTCCGTTCAGATTGAAAGTGGCCACTCGGGCCTTCAAATTCTTTGAAAAATCATGGACTCTGAAATATTTCTTTAGTCCAAGTAGCCAGGCCTCTGCTTCCTCTCCCTTCTTTATCTCACCATCAAAGGAGGGAGGTTTGGCCTTTCTGAATTCCTCAAATTTATGACCCTTGGACGTCTTTTGTTTCTTCTATTTTCTTCGAGAATAGGAACTAGTCCTGTTGCTGGAAGAGCCTTCTGAATCGCCAGCTTCCTTCTCAGAGGAATCGTCTGGCACTGGTCCTTTACCTCTGGGGTGGACCTTCCTTGAGGTGCTCCTCTCAGTATGGCCACTGATATGACCATGTTTCTGCATCTTGGGTTCATGCTGCATTTGTCGTTGTAGGTCGGATAAGCTCTGCAGTAAAACTGCATTAATTTCAGTTTGCTTTTCTTGTTCTTTCATCATCCTTTCATTGTCGGCCTTGCAGCTTTGCAATTCAACCATGAGACTCCTCATAGTCTCAGCTAGATCTGGAGGGGTCCCTATTGCTCTTCTTTCGTCAGACTCTTCATCTCTATTGTGGGAGCCTTCTCCCATCTCTTGGTGAGTCACCATTCTCTGCGTCTGTAAATTCCCGCGGATGATCGTTCGCTTGGCAGAAAAGACAAACGTTGGTTGTTAGTCAAGAGTTAGATACATTTTATTTTTTTATAACCAACGCATAAATTCATAACTCTTTCACATGCATACACAGTCGAGTTCTTGTTTTCAAAGATAGAGGGTTACTCCTTTTAGGAGTGTTCCGAACGGAGCTTCTGCACGACTTCGTTCATGATTCCAAGCAAGCCAAGTGCTGTAACCATGCTCTGATACCAATTTGCAATGCACCCACTACCATAATCAAATTTTTCGTTTCTTTCTGCAGAATCAGAGTCCCAGAAATATCTACGGAGGCCTAGCGTAAGCTATCTCTTTCTCTGTCTACTCCCATGTGATCGTGGGTCATGATCACAGGTCTAATAACCATGGCGCTTCTCAATAATTCGCGACTCGGCGCTACAGAAATGTTGAATCGTTCGACTCTGCAACCACCGAACCCCGACAGGGCTAGCAACTGGCCAATAGGGACGAATCCCAACAGGGTTAGCGAATGGCCAATAGGAACGGGCCCTGTCGCGTGGTTGAGTGGAGTATAGGTGGCAAGAGGGAAGCATGACACGGTGGGCGACGTGACAGGAGACGGGTTCCACTTCACACGCCACACCATTCCAGACCCCCCCCCCCACATTAAAGGCAGAATGTCAAGGGGGGTCTGAAATTCGCCTGAGCACCGTTGATCAAGGCGAATAAATCCTGACCGTTCAAGAGTTGTGCGTTCGTTTCCGGACCCCCCCTCACCGCTAAAGGAAGAACAACAAGGGGACTTTGGAATGAAGCCTCAGCTGTAGATCTGGGCAGGTGGACTCTGGCCGTCCAGATTTGCTCGCCACTTACCCTAAGGCACATTCGCGACCCAGCTTAAAGTCGACATCTCTTCCTCACATCCGACGGTCGTTATAAACCCTGAGATCCTCTGAAATAATCTCGTCCGTTCATCGGGACTTATCATCATGAGAGTCTGAACTCTCGACCACGGGACTCCCGAATTCTCGATCCTCGGTTTCCCGATGTGGTTAATCTCTCGACACGTAGCCTCCTTAAATCAGACGGTCCATATCTGTCTCGGGGTTTCCACCATGGAAAGTCCCGATCTCTCATCACCAGAACTCCTGAGTTCGCAATTCCCGATTTCCCAAAATGGGAAATCTCATGACACGTAGCCTCCTTAAATCGGACGGTCTAGATCTGTCTCAGGGTTTCCACCATTTAAAGTCTCGATCTCTCATCACCAGAACTCCCGAGTTCGCGATTCCTGATTTCCCGAAATGGGAAATCTCACGACACGTGGCCTCCTTAAATTGGACGGTCCAGATCTATTTTGGGGCTTTTGCCCCTATTCACTGGGGGTTTAACCCTCGGGTATCTCTTGACAGATCCAATGGCTGTCGGGTTTTCCAGCCGAGATCTGACGGCTCAGACAGGTTCCTAACTTGTGCATTCTCCCACGACTTCCTGGACATGGAAAAATCAACGGTCCAGATGTTCTCATGGACCTTGGGGATCTACGATCCCAATCTCTTCGCTACCCACGAAGACACAGAAAGATAAAGTGGTAAGGCATTTAATCCCCTACTTTCTCCTACCAATCTAACGGTCATGGGTGACCACAGATTTCCCGATGGGATCTCGTCCGTCGATCAACACCTATTCAGGATTAAGGTGCTTAACACTCCATTTTCTTCTTTCGATCTGACGGTCGTGAGTGACCACCGATCTCCTGATGGGATCTCGTCCGTCGATTCGATACTTATCAGGGATTTCTTAAGGCCTTGCACCTTCATGTCCTTTTTCCAGGTTCTTGATGGGCTTTTCGAGAAGGGTATTTCTATGGGGAGGTTTACCCAGGGTACTATCTGAGGCAGATAAGGGTATCGCTCTCCCGAGAACTAGACGTGAAGTCTGAATTAGATCAGTACACACATAAATAACGATTTATGAGAACATAAGCCATACATAGTCTTTCCATATAAACATACAACTACAAGTACTGATCAAGACACCATACAGACATTCTTATAATGAAATCATTCACAATTTCACAGCTTATGATCATAAATGTCAGAATACATATATTTCAAGATGCCAAAGGAAAAACACTTATCATAAAGTAACACCAGGGGTTATGCAACTGCTGAGAGGGGTGATCATTTCCAACCAACCGTAGGCTCAACGACTCCCAGTGGATTTACCACTAGCCACCCCCGAGCTGAGACCACGATGATGTGAGACTGCGTCTCTGTTTTCCAGTGACCAGGAGCAAAGGTTACTCTCCTTCCTCTCTGCTATCACTCACTCTGCATATCACCAGAGTTCTCTTTCTCCCCTCACGTCCGCCCCCCCCCNCCCCAATTTCTTCTCCCCCATGCCTTATCCCCTTGCGAGGTTGCGTGTGGCATGATTTTCCATGCACTGGTCAGGTCTGCAACTCCTACGGATGGGCGGTTCCTTTCCCCCATCCCTCATTAATTCCTGAGGAGCCATTTACCTACCAGCCAGTGGGATATTAAATGTGAGGCATTTAATATGGGCCAGCGAGCCACTCTTGGTTCTCTGGGCTAGTGAAGTCCAAATACGGTATTGATTTTCGGTGGAAGTTAACACCACCTTTCCAGGTGCCTTCCACCGCCTTTTCCCAGCCATCGTGGTCTCTTTTTTTCAGCATATCCCCTCTCAGAAATCCTGCAATATAAAATCATAATAGTATTCACATTCATCGACCTTTTCCACAAGGTCCATTCACATCACACATTCTCATTTTTGAGTTTGCCACAGTTCTTGGCCAGTCCAGTTATTTTTACAAACTGGGGGAAACAGGGTGTTACACTGTTAGAGCATTGCGAGCTCACTCTAGGGTTACCCCATGAAGATTCTTTCTTTCAACTTCAGGGGAGTGGCAAGCTCCCAGAAAAAACTCGCTCTGAAGAGGCCGATCATGTTGAACCAACCTATTATTATTCTACTTCAAGAAACTTTTGTGGAAGAGGCGTTAGTGACTAAGATGTTAGAGGCTTTAATCCCATCCTGTAATTTCATTGGATCCAATTCCTTTGGTCGGTCGAGAGGGTTGGCGATTGGATGGAACACTAGACTGGTCAAAGTCATAAACTCTTGGGCTCTTGACTCTTATCTGGGAGTGGATTTGTAGATGGAAGGATTGGGACAAGAACTCAGGATTCTAAATGTTTATGGTTTGTATTCTGATCGGGCTCCCTTTTGGGGCTCTCTACTCAACAAACAACTACTCAGATCAATGAACCTCATTCTTGGGGGGGACTTGAATTTTTCTTTGGGGGAAGCAGAAGTTTGGGGCCCCAATGTACACCCAGACAACCAAACAACTTTCTTCACCCATATTTTAAATGATCATGGGCTCAATAACATCATCCCAACCAAACTACTTCCCACCTGTAGGAATAGGAGGTCGGGGGATGCACGGATTGTGAAAAGTCTTGATCGCTTCTTGGTCTCAGAATCTATTTTGGCTCCCCCGTTGTAGCTTAGACAATGGGTGGGTTGTGGTAGTGTATCTGATCACTCCCCAATTTGGCTCAAACTGATAAGGGGTGCTAGGAAGCCTGCCAACCCTTTCAAATTCAACTCAACATGGCTGGAAGATGCAGATTTTCATAATATTGTCAAGGAGAATTGGATTCCACATGAACAAGGATCAGACACCCCGGTTGTCATCCACTTCGTTTCAAATCTAAAGTGAATCAAGTAATTGGTCATCCCTTGGGCACACGCTAAACGTGTTAGTGAGGAACTTGAATTAAGCCAAATTGAAGATAGGCTTAAACACCTCTCTTAGTTTGCAGAGGGGGGCTACATCTCTTTGGAGGCCAAGAATGACCTTCTGGCTCTTGAAGTGCATCATAAGAAATTGCTTGAAGAAAAAGAAGCATAATGGCGCTTTAAAAGCAGGGCTATTTGGTTAAATAAAGGCAATGAAAACACCAAATTCTTCCAAGCCTTTGTGAAAGGAATAAAATATGCAAACACCATTTGGCAGTTAAAGGATCAAGCGAGAGCCACAGTTTCCTCCTTTGAAGGATTAGCCTAGATGGGGAAAAATCACTTCCAATCCCTCTTCAAGTCTGACCCAGGAGTTAATATTGTAGAGATTATAAGGCTGGCCCTGCTTTACCCCAGATTTGTTGACGAGGAAAGAAACCAATACCTTTTTGTTGAAGTAGGAATGGAGGAACTTAAAGAAACTCTCCATGGTTTTCAGAAAGATAAAAGACCAGGTTCGGATAGATGGACAATTGACTTCTACCTAGGATTTTTTGAGCTCATAGGACCTGAGTTTCTTTAGGTGGTGGAAGATTCCAGGAGAAACGGTAGAATATACGCCCCTATAAATTCCACTTTCATTGCTCTTATCCCAAAATTAGATGAGCCACAATATTTTGATGACTTCAGGCCAATATCTTTATGAAACTGCCTTTACAAAATAGTGGCCAAAGTCATTGCTTCGAGATTAAAACCAATTCTCTCAGGGGCCATATCTGAAGAACAGTTTGGCTTTTTGGAGGGGCGACAGATTCACGAAACAATTGGGGTAGCACAAGAAGGGCTTCACAGTCTAAAGACCACAAAGTCTCAGGGAGCTATTCTGAAAATTGATTTATCTAAAGCTTTTGACCGTGTAAATTGGTCATATATCAGAGTTCTCCTCACCCACTTGGGGTTCATAGCTCCTTTTATCAAGTGGGTGATGGCCTGCATATCCTCTGTTTCTTTTTCAATTCTTATCAATGGTGTCGCCTCCCCCTTTTTTAATTCTGAGAGAGGATTAAGACAAGGTTTCCCCCTCCCCCCACTACTCTTTCTGTTGGTTGCGGAAGGTCTAAGTCTTGCTATTGGTCAGGTTGTTGGTTCAGGGGACTTTCATGGAGTATCTATTGGGTCGAGGCTTCGAATTACTCACCTCCTCTTTGTGGATGATATCCTCATATTTTGCAGTGGGCGTCGAAGGGACGTGAAAAAACTTGCAGAGCTCCTTAAATTGTTTCAAGCTGCCACTGGAATGGTCATTAATGTTCATAAATCCACACTATCCTTCTGATCCGGATTTTATGAGCAGAATGAAATGAATACAGATTATTAAAATATGCTTAACACATAATAACATAGATACAGTAAAATTGGTTTCTATTCAATAAGGAAATAAGTTGAAACTCTAAAATGTAGTGGAAAATAGTTGGAATGGTGGCGGCTTATCTCTGAGAAGAGATGTGACGGTTGTGCTCGTTTGCAAGAAGATGATTACAATGAGGCTCTGAAGACCTTTTGAAAATAAGAATGAATTCCAAAACCCTAGGAGATGAAGCGCCAAAATTCATGTGGGCCCCGTTTAAGTAAGTTAGTACATCAACTTCCCGGGGTCGTAACTTTTGCATACGATCTTCGTTTTAGGTGCATGATAGCCCGTTGGAAAGGTCTATCCGAAGACTACACATTTTGTCATTAGAATCTAATTTTTTTATAATATAACTATGGTGAGCTCTAAAAACGTTGTTTAGGGCCTCAAAACGACCTTAGAAGTTAGGGACCCGAAAACTAGGAAAAAACTGCCAAAATGAACCAATTGGAATAGGTGGAAGGACACCGAAATCAATCTGGATCAATCCTCCCCCATTAGGAAGCAATGGTATCAATTATGTTGAGTTCCCCTATTAGATGAGGAAATTTCTATTGAATTTGGCCCCTGGTGAGCCACTTGCCTTGGTGTAGGAGCTACCCTACTTTGACAACTCAATAAAGTTGGATCATTTGTTGTCGAGTGCCCTTGACCTGTGTGTCCACAATATGATCATTGGATTCCTATTGCATGCAATCAGGTTTGAGCTCTGTTGGTGTCAATTGTTCTTCCATCTCATAGGTGTCCAATAATGGTGGGAAATATGGTCGAAGGAGAGCCACATTGAACACTGGGTGCAGGCCAAGGAAAGGGGGAATGTTGAGTTCAAAAGCATTGTCACCCATAGACTTGGTGATGGTGTAAGGTCCATAACGGAGTGGTTGAAGCTTCCTATGGGGCCTTGTAAGGCATTCTTTCTGCAAGTGAAACCAAACGTTGTCTCCCGCTTGAAACTTATGTGGCACCCGATGTTGATCATGGCACTGCTTGTACTTGGCATTGGATTTCTGTAAAATATCCTGAACCTATTGGCGGATGTGCTAGATTTGCTCAATGAACCAGGTGGCTTTGTCAACTTCAGTTGGAGCAGGGGATGAGTCGATCGAGGTGGTCGCAAGGGCTAGTGCAACATCCATGGGACCCAATGGTTGGAATCCCAACCCCACCTGAAAGGGGTTGTAGTCGGTTGAGCTATGTAGGGCTCATTTGTAGCTATGTTTAACATAGGAATGACTCTCATCCCAGGTGAGGGGGTGCTTGGAATTGTACATGCACAGGATATGCATGATCATTCGATTGACAAACTCATTTTGGCCATTTTTTCTAGGGGTGGAAAGCAGTGGTTTTGGTGAGCTTGGAGTCTAGCAGTGACCAGAGGCTCGACTAGAATGTGTTGAGGAACCGACTGTCCCAATCTGAGACAATGGTTTGTGCGATTCGAAAATGTACCCATACTCATTCAAAAAAGAGCTTGGCAGTGGCCTCTGGTGTGATGCTCTTCTTACAGGTGACCATAATCACCATCTTGGAAAAGTGATCAACAACCACAAAAATACAGTCATTTCCCCTCTTGGTAAACGAGAGGCCTGACATGTAGTCCATTGAGATGGATTTCCATGGTCTGTTAGGAGTAGGAACATGGGCGTACATCCCCTATTTCTTAGTGGTCGGTTTGGCAATAGCGCAGGCAGTGTAGGACCTGATATACTTTCCCACATCCTGTTGAAGTTTCACCCAGTAGAAATGTTTCTGCAGTACTGCCACTGTCTTTTCGACGTTGAAGTGTCCTGCTACCCGATTGTAGTGGGCTTCCAAAATAATCTTCTCTCGCTCGCTTGATGGAATGTAGAGATGCCCTATATGGCACAACAACTCGTCTTGAAGATGGAAATTAGCGACAACTGAGTTTGCGCCCAACATTTGGTAGGTGGTTGTGAATTTAGGGTCTGTCTCATAAAGGTGAGGTCATCCAGAGGTCTCGTGGCCACAAGAGTCTAGAACCATGGTGAGTGTCGTGATTGGAGGTTGGCTGAGGAAATCAATGACTCAGTTGGTATTTCCTATTTTATATTTTATGTTGAGGTGGAACTGCTACAAGTATGTGGACCACTTCTTATGGTGGTCATTCTGCAATTTTCCTTGTGTCTGCATGAACTGCAGTGGCTTATGATCAGTGTGGATGACTGTCTCCTTCCAATAATGTAATGTCTCCACCAACGGCAAGCTTTCACAATGGAGTACATTTCTTTTTCATAAGTAGGGTACTTGTGGACAACATCTGATAGTGTCTAACTATGATAGGCCATGGGGTGGTCGTGTTGAGTGAGAACGATGCCCACAACATAGTCTAAAGCATCTATCTCGATCTCAAAGGGCTGCTACATGTCCAGTAATGAGAGTACTAGGGCTGAGCACAAGCGCTACTTCAAATCATTGAACCCTTGTTGTTGGGACAGGCCCCACACAAATTTTTCCTTACCACCACCCCTGGTTACTTGGTTGAGGGCCCATGCAATATGGGAGAATCCCAACATGAACCTACGATAGAAATTGGCAAGGCCTAATAAGCTCCAAAGCTTAATGAGTGTGGTTGGGGCTGGTTAGTCACGGATGACTTGGATCTTGGCTGTATCCACATTTACACCATGTCGATCAACGATGTAGCCCAGGTAATGGACCTTTTCCATGTCGAAGGAGCATTTTTCCAAGTTGGCATATAGCTTGTGTTGTTGCAGGGTGTGTAGAACCTACTGAATCTATTGCAAGTGTTTTTCCCAAGTCTTGTTGTAGATGAGGATGTCATCCACATAAACCACTACAAAAGTATTGGTGAAAGGTCACAGGATATCGTCCATCATCCTCATGAAAGTGGTTGGAGCATTTGTCAAACTGAAGGGCATGACCAACCATTCAAAAAGACCTCCTTTTGACTTGAAGGTGGTCTTCCATACATCTGTCTATTCTATTGGGACCTGCTGGTAGCCAGACTTCATATCAATCTTACTGAAGTATTTGGCCCCCGTGAGCTGATCAAGGAGGTCGTCGATTCGGGGAATCGGGTGTCAGTTCCTGACTATAATTTTATTCAGGGCCCAGTAGTCAATGCAGAGTCGCCAGGTCCCATCTTTCTTCTGCACCGGCATGAGACAAGTGTTCCCCTTGTGGAGCAGTTCTTGGATCTACCACTTGATCTCCTCATTCTCTAATAGAGAGCAGAGGTAGACTAGCCCATTGGGTAGCAGTGTGTTGGGGGTCAGATCGATGGGATGTTTGACCTGACAGTGCAGAGGTACCCTGGTAGGCGAGGAGAAGATATCTGAGTATTCTTCCATGACCTTATCCACTTGCTTCTGCTATGTGGAGAGGTTGGATGTGAAGGCCCTGGATGTGGTTGCGATCTTTCTCTCACTCTAAGAGTGAATCACAAAGAAGACAAACTTCTCGGTCTGAGAGATGACCTTCTTGGATTGCTTGGCAGAGATCAAGGAAATAAGACTAGGTGCGATTGCCTCGGGTATCCTGTACAATTTCTTTTTCAAAGTAATAATAACACTGCGAGGCCTAGACTCATATACAACATGACGTTTCCATAAATAAGGTTACCCCAAAAGAACATTACAAAATTTGAGAGGAGAAACATCACACAATACCTCATCTTTGAAGGTCTTGATGTCGTATGATAGGCAACACTGTTGGCTGACGCAGAGATCACTTTCTTGGCGGAGCCATCCAATGATGTAGGGTTATGGGTGCGGGATTGTCGGCAGGAATAGCCACTTGATGACCTCTGCTGAAATGAGGTTCTTCTAGCTACCACTATCAACGATAAAGTGCAGTGGGGTACCTTTCACTCACATCTGTGAATGAAAAAGGCACTCTCCTTCCTCTGGCTTGTCTGGTTCACCGGGTTGGAGCTTGGTGGTAGCAAAAATAGCATTGGGTTATGCATCAATAATCCATCTCCCCCTTTCTTGTTTTGACTCAGATTTATAACCCGCATCTGATTTAGAGGCTTTCACCTCAACCACCAATGACTGCTTTGAGCGACAATCAACATTTTTATGCCAAGGGCTCTTAGGGAAGTCGCACCACTTCTCGGTATCTTTCTTTTTCTTTCTGGTGTCCTTCTTTGCTTGTGGCTTGGAATAGTTGTCTTGAGGCTGTCCATATTTTCTCTGTCCTTTGTTCTGCAGGTTGGGGCTGCCCTTTCCTTTCTTTTACTGTGAGGGGTTCCTAGGCCCAAATTGTCATGTCCTTTGTTTAAGCTTTTGCTTGATTTTGACAACATATCGGTAGGCCGGGCCCAAGGACGAGATGTCCAGAAACTCCATTTAGGCCTGGATGTATCTATGCAGACCATCGTGATACTTGAGCACCATATGTTGCTCAAAATATTTTATACCCAGCTTGGTGCGCAAGGTATGGAAGATATTTGTGAACTCGGGCACTGCTTGGTCTCTTTCCTGCCACAGTGTGGTCCATTTTGTATACAGGTCGTCATAACTTCTGATAGGGTAGTATTTTTCCTTAATAGCATCCCTGAAGGACTCCCATGTGACTGCGAATGTAAATAATGAGGGTTCCTCTGTTTCCTTTTTCTCATAAAAAGTTTACCACAAATCTTTGACATGGGGAATGACTTTGAGGAGCACAAAAGTAATCTTTTCTCTATTCGAAAATTTATGGACAAAGAAATACCCTTCTAGTAGATTCAACCATTTGTCTACAACATCTGCTTCTATATGACCTTCAAATATAGGAATATCAAAGTTGATTTGTACCTTGAAGGGGGCGACGCCTCCGTTTGAGGAAAATGCGTCCCCTGTTGGTAGTCGCCGAAGGATTTATGCAAAACTATCCATCATCTCGTTCCTCTATTGCATGAGGGATTCCTCAAGAGTTTTTTTGAAAGGATCTCTTGTCCCATCGTCTTTCTTTTCTCTCTCCATGAGAGGCCGCTTAGGCATGTGAGATCTTTTGTCCTTAAGGGAAACAAGCTCGAGACCCAATTCTTTGTACCTTGACCTCGTTGGGGACTTGCATTAAAAATGACAAGGAGCAGACCGATCTGATACCACTGATCCGGATTTTATGAGAAGAAAAAAATGAATACAGATTATTAAAAGATGCTTAACACATAATAACAAAGATACAATAAAATCAGTATCTATTCAATAAGGAAATACGATGAAACTGTAAAATGCAGTGGAAAATAGGCTTGTTGGAATGGTGGCAACTTATCTCTGAGAAGATATGTGAAGGCTACACTCATTCACAAGAAGATGATTACAATGAGGCTATAAAGATCTTTTGACAATAAGCATGATGCCAAAACCTTATACATCCAAAAACCTAACCCTAGGAGATGAAGCGCCAAAAGTCATGTGGGGCCTGTTGGGGTAAGTTAGTACATCAACTTCCCGGGGTCGTGACTTTTGCATATGATCTCCGTTTTAGGTGCACGATAGCCCATTGGCAAGGTATATCCAAGGACTACACATTTTTCAATTAAAATCTAACTCTGTTTGTAGTCTAACTATGGCGAGGCCTAAAAACGTTGTTTAGGGCCTCAAAACGGCCCTGGAAGTCAGGGACCCAAAAACTAGGAAAAAACTACCAAACTGGAAAACTGCCAAAATGAACCAATTGGAATAGGTGGAAGGCCACCAAAATCCATATAGATCACCTTCATAGGTATGGAAGCAGCCTCAGAAACTCATTACATCTAGATCACCTTCATAGGTATGGAAGCAGCCTCAGAAACTCATTACAAACAACTTTTCCCTTTTCCGACCATTGATTTCTCAGAGGGCATCAAATATCTAGGTTTTCATCTTAAACCAAATGACTACCAAAAAAATGATAGGTGTTGGCTCCTGGATAAATTAGAAAAATGCCTCAAAGGATGGAGCTTCAGGTGGCTCTCCAGAGCAGGCAGAATTACCTTGGCCAAATATGTGTTGGAATCCATCCCCATCTATTGGATGTATCTAGCTTGGATCCCTAAGGGGATTTTGGAGAAGGCATGAAGAATTTGCTTCCGTTTTATTTGGTTGGGTACTTAGGATCATCATACCCTTCCATGGGTGAAATGGGAATGCCTTGCATGCCCAAAGGATTTAGGTGGATGGAGTCTGAATAATATCTTCCTTTTCTCCAAAGCTCTGGCCACAAAAGTTGGATGGAGGTTGATATCATCTACCAACATGTGGACTAAAGTTGCTTAGCATAAATATATCATGCCATATTCAGTGGAAGATTGGATCCGGAAACTGAAAAAATCTCTTCCCCATAGTTCTATTATTTGGAAAGAGGTGATCTCATCTTTCTCTGTCATTGGTGATGGTCTGGCCTGACAAATTGGAAGGGGGAACCATGTTAGGATTGGGATTGACCCTTGGCTAGGTAGTGGACAATATCATATTCTCCCTATTGAAATTAGAGATGTTCTCAATGCGCAAGACATCCACTTCATCTCTCAGGTTTCAGATCCATAATCCACCTCTATCTGGCAGCAAGGTTGGATGGGCGTTGATTCCTTTGGTTTGGAAGGTAATCAAGATCTTCTATGAAACCATTATACGAGGGCCCTCTGCTCGGTACATATTAGAATTATTGATAGAGATGATGAATTAGTGTGGCAGAAAGAACCATATGGGACTTATACTCCAAAACTGGGATATATTGCTTTAAATGTCCAAATTATGCACATGGATCAGAACTGGTGGTGGTGAGGTCTATGGAAGTCAAAATTCCCACAAAAAGCTAAGTTTTTTTATGTGGTGTATTATTTACAATAAAATACCAATATGGGATAACATGAGGAAGTGAAACATAACAGACCTTGGTTGGTGTCCTCTGTGAAAGGGGAAAATGAATCATGTTTGCACCTCTTCATCATTTGTCCATTTACTCAAAGGGTATGGGAGGAAATTGTACTTCGACTGAATCAGGCTATGATATGGGACAATCCCACAGTGGAATCGGCTTGGCAGGTCTAGTGCCATGATCTTGCTCATAAAAAGATAAAATAACTTCCCCTTATAATTTGTTGGGGCATTTGGCTAGCCCGTAACAAAGCAATTTTTCAGGATTGGCCCTCACTTACGGATTGTATTGTTGCTTAGGGTCTCTCGATCCTTTCTCACTTTCCACAAGAAAAATACTTTCATGTTGTCTAAATAATCTTTCCAGAATCTATTAACTGCACTTATCCTTGGGCCTTCTTTGATGGTGCTTCTCAAAATGACCAACATATTTGTGTGTGTTGGGGGGGGAGCGGTTCTATATTTGTCAGATACACATTTCTTCAAAATCAAGATGGGATTAGGAATGGGATCAAACAACCATGCTGAGCTTATGTCATTAAATCTTCTATTACAATTTGCAGTGGAAAAAGAGATACATTCTATTCAAGTCTTTGGTGAGTCTATGAATGCTATAAATTGGTCTCGGAAAACTGAAATTTGTCATAATATTATTTTATTTCCAATTTTGGAAGAAATATTTAGACTTCTAAAAGCATTTGCATCTTACACCCTCTCTCATGTATATAGGGAACACAACTAGCTAGCAGACTCCTTATCAAAAGATGGACTTCAACTCCTTTTTGGCAACTGACACATCATGGAAATGGAGGGCAAGGGGGCTTTTGAATTATATCATAGGCCCTTTTTAGAAAATTTCATTCAACCAACCTAATATCACTTTTTTGTGGATTCAACTTTCAAATCATAACATATTATGTATGTAAAATGTAATCAGATATGCTAAAAAATAATTACTACAACAATTTCTATGTTCATAAGATACAAACCTTAAATCTGTGTTATTGAAGCTCTATACTTAAGCTCTGTTTTTTTTTTTTTGTAAAACTATG
>ML861151.1:8437-22779 GCA_009831015.1 Picea engelmannii | reverse complement strand
TACTTTTAATAATAAAATCCTTAACTTTATTATGTTTCATAATTTAATTATTCTTCACTACTTTTTTATTTCTTAATCTCATAATGACTTGGATACTTTATTTTACATCCTAGAAATGACATTTTGAAAAATATTTTATCTATTTTTTTATTTTTTTTAGATTTTATTAATTTGAAAATGATAAACAATATCATCATTTTAATTATTAGGATAATTTAAAGATTAACAATTGTTTATTCTTTTATTTCAAAGTGGTTAAGAGCGCATGTCTGCAATCGTGAAACCCTAATCCCCTGGTTTTGGAGTCATGTCTGCAGCCGCCATGGTGGGGTATCCCCCGAGCCCCCTCCCATCTTTGAAGTTGAAATCGTCGCTTTCAAACAATTGATTGGTTCATTGGGAAACCCTTCGGCACACCCAATGCACACCTAATTTGTCAAAAAATTAGACATGATCCCTAAAGTCATGATCCCACAAGCAACTCGCACCAAATCCCTCTCTTACGCATCAAAAGGACTTATCGACGAATTCACAAGACTTTGGCCATCTCCCAGATAGGTTGATATTTGGATTTCATGGAACTGGAAACCATTAATCAATGAGCGAATGAGCCACTTCCTCTGTGGTAAGGGTTTTTATATTTTATATTTTGAGCTAAAAGAAGATAAAGACCTCATTTTTCGCAGTGGTCCTTATTTTTATGGCATAAGGGGTTTATACCTGAATCGATGGACCCCATATTTTGATCCGGAAAGAGACATCCCCTCTACAGTTCCATTATGGATCTGCCTTCCCTATCTGCCTTTCCACTGCTGGGGGGACGAATCTTTAAAGAGCATCGGGGACACAGTAGGAAAATACATTGATAGATCCGAACCCAAATATGCAATGTTCTCATGCACCTGAAACTATTCTAAAGTAGATATGGAAAAAGGGTTTCCTTAAGCTGTCAAACTTTCTTTGGATGACTGGACCGACATCCAAAAGCTATACTATGAGAAAATACCTTTCAAATGCAAAATGTGTCATGAATATGGACATTTTACAAGAAACTACCCAAAGAACAAGCAAGGTGCGACTGAAACATGAGAAGCACAAGGTGAGGGATGGAAACAAGTAAGAAAGAAAGCCAACACTACACGAAATAGAGGTTCAAATACTAGAGAGGCAATCCCGATGCAAAATACCAACACTGGACCAACGAATCACAGAGCTAAATCCTCTGAAGCAAATCAAGACCCTACTCTGCCACCACTCAAAGGGAAAACATCGACAACTACCAATGACCCCATGACTTAGGCCTCCACTCATGAATATTTAACTCTACTTCACTCCACAGAAGTAATGGATCCGGTTGGGGAGGAATCAAGAGAAGAGGAAAATTTCTAGGAAGAAAACATGGAAGAATTCCAAGAGACAGAACCATCAGATCCCCCAGAAAGAATCAAAACCAAACGAACAACGCAGGTAAACATAGAGGAAGGTGAAATCATAATATAAAAGACCGGAAAATTGGGAAGGCGCACAAACAAAGATGTAAGGGAAGACAACGCTAATAAAGAAAAAGTGCTTGGGAAACAATACTTCATTGAAAGATCACTAAATAATGCACATAAACGAGGCAGAAGCAGGGGTGAAAATCATCCCGTCCCTAGTGGACGGACCCCCTCCATCCATCGTCAATGAAACTCCTCTCATGGAATTACAGAGGCTTTGGAAGTAACTCCAAGGTCGAAGATCTTAAATATCTTATCAAAATAGAGAAGACATCTGTAATTCTCCTCTAGGAAACTAAAATAGAGGACTCCCCAACGATAGAACAAGACAAAACATCTCTTTGAATAGGTGAAGGAACAATCATAAGCTCAACATGCACCTCAATAGGTAGCCCGACTCTTTGGGACTCGAAAATATGGGGAGAAGAGGTAGCCTTATGTGTTAATCATTGGATTCTCATTATATTAAAGCATAAAGACAATAACTTAAAAATCTCCCTCATAAATATTTACATGCCAAATAGATATTCAGATAAGATAGAATGTTGGTCTTCTCTGTTTTCAATATGAGAATCTCTAGATATGACCTCAATAGTGGTGGGTGGTGATCTTAATACTTACCTTTATCATACAGAAAAGAAGGGTGGAAGCCGGGTGAGAGACCCTCAAAGTGAAAAATTATCTGACCTCTTTTCATAATGGGACCTTTAGGATATTTGACCCCTAAAAGGGAAATTCACTTGGAATAATTGTCGGGCTGGACTTAACCATATAGCAACTCGACTAGACCGATTTCTCATCAGCAATGAATTTCTTCTTTCTCCCTTTGACATTTCTTCTTGTATTATTCCCTTCGCCATTTCATATCATAAACCTATCTCTCTTCATTTTTGTCCCCCTTGGAACTTCAGGCCACTGCCCTTTGGATTCAATCCTCTTTGGCTCGACTCCCTTCTCATCCCCAATCTGGTCCAGCAAGCTTGGTTGTCTCCCATCAACAACTCTCCAAATTATGTTTGGGAAAATAATCTTAAAGAAGTCAAGGAAGTGCTTAAGGAATGGGCCAAATCCACCTTTATTCCCCCAACTAAGGAAAGGAAATCCAGACTATCAGAGCTAGCAGACATTCAGTGAAAAATAGAAAATGAAGAAGTAACCCAGGAAGATCTAATCAGGGAAAAATAAGCCTATCAGAAACTCCACTCTGCAATGAAGAAATAAGAGGAGTACTGGAGATTAAAATCTAGAATCTTATGGTTAAGAGCAGGATATTCTAACACCTCCTTCTTCCACAAATAGACACAACACCGAAGTAAAAAAAACACAGTTTCAAAGATCCAAACAGAGATTGGGAAAACCATTGAAAATTTCAATCAAATCAAATTAGAAGCAAGCCAACACTTTGCAGATTTATACTCTCAAAGAAATAAAGAAGAAAATGAAACAGTCACCCAAGAGTTACTGGAGCATATTCCACAAAACATAACATTGGAAGATAATGCACTTCTTACTAAAGATATCTTAGAGGAAGAAATAATCCAAGATATAAGGAGCCTTGAACAAGACTCAGGTCCAGACGACTTCTCTATCAAATTCTATAAACATTTCTGGAGTCTAATCAAACATGATCTCCGACGCATGTTGAACTACACCCTTCGAAAGAAGAAAGTGGGAGATGCCACCAACTCAACCTTCTTAGCTTTAATTCCAAAGGAGACAAACCCCTCTATTTTTTCTAGATTTTGTCCAATATCTCTCTGCAGCTCTTCCTACAAGATTCTTACTAATATTATTGCCTCGAGAATAAAACCCTTTTCTCTCGAAACTGGTTTCTAAAAACTAAGGTTGGTTTATGGAAAATAAACAAATCACTGATAACATAATTTTAGTCTAGGAGGCTATTCACTCTAGCAAAGGGAGAAAATATAAAGGCATGGTGCTCAAATTAGACATGGAAAATGCCTTTGATTGTGTAAGACATTCTTTCATTTCAAAGGTTTTAAATAAATATGGATTTTCCTCAGACTTTATAGACTAGATTAAAGAATGTATTGGCGCCCTATGGATAGCCCCAATGATAAATGGTCACTTGACATAATTCTTCAAATCAAGCAGAGGGATAAGGCAGGGCTTCCCTTTGTCACCCTCTCTATACATTCTAATGGTAGATTCTTTAAGCCAAAAAATTGAAGAGGAATGCATATTGGGGCGTCTCCCCAAAATTCAAATCGCTCCAGGAGTCAAAGCAATAAATCATTCCCAATTTGGCGATGACACTCTTGTCCTTGGAGCCACTTCCCCTATCATAGCCAAAAGATTCAAGCGGGTTTTGGACAACTTCTTAACAGCTTCAGGAGGGAAAATTAACAACAACAAAAGAAAAATATACGGATGGAACATCTCAAGACACCATCAAGATACCATCTCTAGATTATTTGGATTCCCAATGATTGTAAACTGGAAATCCTTTAACTATATTTCCATGCCTATTTTCCAAAACATCACTTCTTCGTAGGACTGGAAAGCAGTTTTGGATAAACTAACCAATATAATTCAAAGTTGGGGTGCTCACTGGTTAAATCTGGAAGGTATAATTGTTCTCATCAAATCTGTTTTGTCTTCTCTAACTATTTTTCAGTGTGCAGGATTAATGGCCCCTAAAGGAATCCTTGAAAAAATCTCAAGGACTCTTCGAGGATTTCTTTGGGAAGGGGGGGAAAAAAACACAAAAAAAATTCACCTCATCAACTGGACAACTATGTGTCAACCAACTGGTAAAGGAGGGTTGGCAATTTGTAATCCTCCTCTCATGAATATAGCTCTGGGAGCAAAGATAGTTTGGTGCCTCATCTCATGACCCCTGGATTGGTGGAAGTAAGCTATTTTATCCAAATATATTGGCTATCCAAGAATTCACAGCCTGGATACCGCCCTTCCCTCCTCCAATGGCTCCCCAATTTGGAAATTGATAAGGATGACCACTCCTCTGATTCAAGCCAGACATTCCTAGGCTCCCAGGAATGAAGCTCTCATCAATGTCTGGACGGATAAAATTCTGGGGAGGGCACCCCTGGATAAAATCTAATCTCTAAACCTCCTCAAGCTATGGTGCATCTCCAATGGTTACTCCAAACTCCAATACCTTTCTGAATGGGTAGAAAATGGCCAATGGAAATCCTCTAGAACTTTATCGCCCCCAAATCAACTCCTTCCCCTTCTCCCTATTATCTATGAGAAACTAGCTGGATGTGCCCCCCTCAAATCTCATTACAAAGACTCCCATTTCTAGGGTGCTGCACAATATTTAGTTAAATTGGGTTATGTTAGTCTTCTATTATATTACCTAGGGCCAAATCTCTCCAATATGTGATCATGTGTGTGGTTAGGGACCTCCCTTCCAAAAATCAATGCTTTCACCTGGGTCATGATTCATGGAAAATTACTTACAACTGACAATATTCAGAAGCGTGGCATTGTTGGCCCCTCCAGATGTGCCCTCTGCATGGTTTTAGTGGAAACAATTCAACATTTGTTCTTTGATTTCCCTTTCTCCCTGCAAGTGTGGGATCTCATGCTTTCTTCTCTTTGTCCCAATTTTTACCCCCCTTCCAATTGGAACAAAATGTTTGTTCATTGGAAGAAAAGATATGTTGGCAGCTTCAACAAAAAACTTCTCTTTGAAAGTATTTGGAGGAAGATTCCAAGGTTTACCTGGTGGGGAATTTGGTTAGCAAGAAACAAGGCCATTTTTTAAAATAAATTTCTCTCCCCTCAAAGGGTTCAGACGTAGGCATGTGGCCTCCTTTCATAATTTTTCTCTATCCAGAATAAACTTCCAGGAAATCAGGTTTCGCTTTCAGATTCATATCAAATATGGATAACCAATATCTTAGGCAATCGCTCCGCCAAATGCACCAACACCACTCAAAATCCAAAGCAATTCATTTGGCAGTTGTGATTATCCAACCAAGAATTTTACCACTAGAAATGTCAAAAAAATTCTCAGATACTCTTTTTTGATGGAGAATCCATGGGAAATCCAGGGGTGACAAGTGTCGGGGGGGTCGTCTTCGACTCCAAAGGAAACAAGGTTCTGGATTTTTCTTGGGGATTGGGGAAAACCACTAATAATCATGCTGAGGTCCTTGCAGTATTCATGTGACTTCGCCTTATTCCAGCCAACAGATATTCAAGGCTCACAGTAATTGGGGACTCTAATTTGATCACAAGGGGACCATGCCAAAATATCAATACCATGCATCCCAATATTTCCAGAATTCTTTTTTGAATTAGAAACATGGAACAAAAATTTGGTAAAGCTAGTTGTTATCATGTGTACAACTCTCAGAATGCCATAGATGACTCTCTCGCTAAATAAGCAAAACAATTTTCTACTGGGAAGCTAAGGAAAGGAACCACAACTCGCTATGAACCTATTCCCTAAGAATTATACACCTCCTACATTTCTTCCCTGGGACAATTTGTTGCACTCACATCCCTCCTTTGAATGGATGCCAATTGACGCTTTCTCCATGTGCCTTAAACCTCTCACACATGTCTCTTGGTCTCGTGTCTGGCACCCTCCTTCAAATTCACATCCCTTCATACTACTTTCTGTCATTTCCTCCATCCCTTCCTACTAGAACTGGTACTTTGCTCGCCTCAATCCCCCCGCAACAATCCTCGCACGACCTGGAGATTTATGGGACATACAACCTTGGCCTCACCCTCCGTCATCCTCTCGCATGGAACTCCTTCCACCAATGTCATGTTGTTGTCTCTTATCCTTCATGTTCTATTATTGTTGGCTCTCATCGTTCATTGGCGTGGTATGCATTTGAAGCTCAAAGGTGGTGACACTGTTCAGTCTCAACTCAAGATTTGGTCTTTCATATCGTCATTGGAACGTAAACAATTCCTCCCAATTATGTGGTGTGGTTGTAGGGGCGACTGCCAATGCTCGGAATGTGCCATTGGCAGAATTCAGGAATGCATGCAAGTGTAGAAAGAGGAAATTGATACGCTTAAAACCCAAATTGAACAAAAAACATGGTAGTTTTGGGATTAGGAGCAACGCCACAATGAATAATTGGTTCTAGTCATGCACGATGTTAACATGAACTCAAATTTTATTCGCTCCATTCATCGGTATCAACAGCAACAAGGTGTCCAGGAGCACATCCATCCAACTGTATCTGCAGAATCCAGAGCTTCAAATGAAGAATCCCACCCGCAAATGCATATAAATGCCCCTTTGGACCGAAAAACAATGTAGGTAGAATATCCAGACCCAACAACAACCTAAGAGAACGAAATCCATCAGCAGAATCAGGTGGACACAAATCTGCATTTACACTAGTTTTACATGTTTAAAAAAGTTTTGTATTTTCTTTGTTCCTTCGTAGCCATCTTCCCTTCTTCCCTTGGATTTTTTTATAAAATGCATTAGCTCAACTCAGAAACTACAGATAGGTATAGGGACTAAGACATCAAGCATTTTTTATGCACATTTGGCCTATGGGAAGTTTGTAATTCTGGTTGTTTTTGGAGAAATCCAAGCTTTTCTAATACAATTATAACCGTTCATGTTAAATATAAATATAAATATAAATATATATATATATATATATATATATATATATATATAACATCATTTTAACTTTTTTTTTTTTTTAATCTAAGACCATACTAGATCACTTTTGTATTATATACAAAAAATAGTTTTACATCAAAACCCAAAGAGGATCTATCATGATGAAAACCAAATCCCCTACCCAGTGACAATCATCAATATTTTCATAACAAAAAATAGCTGAATTTTTAACCATATAGTTACCACAAAGGAAAATAAACTGAGATAAAAGCCTATATTTTTCCATAGTAACAAAGACTAGAAAAAAATATAATCAAACCAGATGTCAAATAGTTGGAGATTGGGTTTCTCCTCTGCCATCACCTCCAATATTAGCTCTAGATCCTTGTCTTATTCCTAGGCTACATCTAGACACTAGGAGTCAATGTCCATCACAATTGGGTTGGCTCTAGTTCCAACTAAACTTGAGGAACCCTCCCCCTATTACCCTTTTCCTGCCTCTTCTTCCACCTTTCAAACAATAATATTTATTCCAAACATCATCTGACACATTTATTCAAAATTGACCTCAAAAATTCGGATCGTGTGTAGAGTCTCTTGTTGCTCCTCTTTGTTTTTTTCCAGAGGTTGGGAAAATAAGTCCTTCACAATCCAAAAAATTTAAACTATATTGAAATATTTTGTGTCCCGAGTACGAGAGTGAATTGGGTCCTCCACCCATCCCTGAACTTCCTCCAAAATCTTAGAATTAGGGGTCACGAGGCGCTGAGCTCTTACTACCGCCTCCACCTCCTCAATTTGTTTCCTAGCTACCTCTGAACAATTTTCTCGAAACTTGTGCCCAACTTCCCAAGTGTCCCTTGTTGCTCTATGACGCAACCTACCCCTCACCGAGCAAGCCGCTTCCACCAGGACCTTCTTTAATCATGGGCCCGAAGAGTCAAAGTACTCTTCCCCTCCAATCGGGAGTCCACTACCCACAGTAGGCTCCTTCGACGAGTTCCCCTTCGGAAATCAGGAAATCGGGCTTCGCGATTTCGCGAACCCTGTTGACACAATACTCGTGCAAATCAAAACCCTGAACCCCGAACTCCGATGTGCATGTGTGATATCTCCTTGCCACGTCACCCCCTCTCTCCTCTCTCTCGAGGATCGCGGGATCGCGATTTCGCCGTTCACAATTCCTTTGCAGTGGAAAGTCCCGAATGCCGAACCCCGATCTCTCGGGATCTCACGCCACCTGTCCCATAGAAATCAACAGTTCCTACTGATTCGGGAAATCGCTACTCACGATTTCAGCGAGTATGAGCTCTTGCCTCATCAAACGCCGAAGACCGAACCCCGATACAATGCCACCTGTATTCCACTAGCTTCCGGGGTCCCACGCTGCCACGTCCTCTTCGGGATTTCGCGGATCGTGAATCCGCGATGCAAGAACTCCTTGGTGTCGAGAACTCCGGTTCTCCGAACGCCGAAGCCCCAAAGTCCGATGACACCTGTCCTCCACCTGCTCTGGGGTCCCACTCAACTATGTCACTCCTGCGCTCGTGCGATCGGGAATCGCGGGATCGCGATTTCAACAGTCACGGATTTCTTGCATTGGGAATCCCGAATGCCGAAACCCCGATATCACACCACCTGTCAGCACCTCTGCTGGGGTCTAACGCCTTGACACTTGTCTCTCCCTTGTTCTATCGGGAAATCGCGATTCGGTAACTCGCGTTTCCTAATGCACAAGACCACGGTCCTTGCAAAACCCCGAACTCCGACCCCTCAGGATCTTGCGCCACGTGTCCCCTCTCCGATCAACGGCCTCGATTGATTCGGGAAATTGCCAGTCGTGATTTCAAAGAGTTTGAACCCTTGCCTCCGGGAAACACTGAACGCCGAACCCCGATCCTTAGGGATCGTGCGCCACGTGCCCCTATCTGGATCAACGGTTCAGAAAGATTCAGGAAATCGCGACTCGCGATTCTACGAGGTGTGAACCCCTACCTCGCCAACCTCCGAATGCCGAAACCTCGAAGTCCGATGGACTTTGGTTCTCCACACCTGTGCTCACGGGTTATCTCTCGCGCAACTCCTCCACGATCGGGCGGTCCTCGGGATTTCCCGGAACTTCCCTGGAGTTACACGCCGTCGAGTCTCTTCCTCTTGAGAATCCTCCGACTTCTAAGCTTTTCCTTGGTTCAATCTCTCCCAGGCCTGTTCCTACGATGCTTACAAGGAACTATCCCTCCTGAGTTTTGGTTCTCTGACTCCTTCAGAGACTTATCACATCCTTCATGTGCTCGACTTCCAACAACTCTCAAAGCGTTGAAGTCGTCTAGACTTGCGTAATCTTGCTAACAGCAGTCCGGTCCTCCTTCTCTCAGACTCGGTTCTAAGACTTCAATTCGACCTGCACTCACCTGCACGGTTTGAATAATCCAACTCGACTCGGGGCGAAAGAGAACAAAATTTCAACTGCTCAGCCTCCTCACGCACTCTATGCGGAGAAATTCAACTGCACTCTATGCAGGAATCTCCAGACTTAAGCAGAGAAACAATTGAAACTCATTCCCTCATTCTCTCAGATTTCGAACCTGGTATGAAATCACATATGCATCATATAGAAGATAAGCATAAAAAGAAGCAAGCATGCAACAACATAATACCAACAACACAAAGAGACTAAACACATCCATGGAATTGAATAAAAGCTTTCTTATTAATTCAATGTCTGTACATGGAGTTTCTTCATAAGCTCTCTGCTCTGCTCTTCTTTTTCTTCTAATGCTGAAAATCTTAATCAATTACACAAGGAGGGTGCCTATATTCGTTTTCCCTCCTGGAAAATGAAACTGTCTAATCTACAGCTAACCCTATCTACCAGCATTTAAAACTGTTAAATGCCTGCTTATCTACATTACATTACAAGTGCGCTTCATATGAATGCATTCGTCCAAACGACGGCGCAACCATCTTTTCAAGTAATTCAAAAATGTATATGCTGGCACTGTCCAGCTGTACGTTCTCTACTCCACGCGCTGGCTCGCTTGATGAAGAGTGGATGCTCCTGCATCATACTCCTCGGCTCAAAAGTTTTCATGGGCTCCTGTCCATGAGCTCCTGCACACTATGCCCATGCTTCTGTATGACTGCCTCTGTTTCCCAGCTGGCATCCTCCACTGGGTGATCTTTCCACTTTACCAGGTATTCAAAATATTGTTTCCTCCTGGTCTTTCTTCCTACTCTCTTGTCCAGTATGCACTCTATCTCAGGTTTCTGTGCCATTGGCAACTGCTTCTGCCACTGGATGACTGGTTCCTCAACATTTCCAGCTCCTGCATCTTTGGCCTTATATGGGTATAAATCCGAAATATTGAAAATCAGAGATATCCCGATGCCTTCTGGCAACTCAAGCTCATATGCATTCTCCCCGAATTTCTTCAGGACTTTACATGGCCCAATTTTCTTCATCTTGAGCTTATTGTATGTTCCCCTTGGGAACCTTTCTTTTCTCAAGTGCGCCAGAACCATGTCTCCAACTTCAAACTGAAGCTGCCTTTTTCTCTGATCGGCTCTGTGCTTGTACTCTTGGTTCGACTTCCGTAATCACTGCTTCACCTGCGTGTGAAGTTCTTGCATTGCTTCAGCGAATTCCTCAGCTCTTGCGCTGCTAGTTTCAGCCTGTTCTGACTCCCTGAGCTCAGAAAATCCTCGCGGCTGTGTCCCATACAAAATTTGAAATGGGCTCTTACCTGTACTCTGATTCACATAATCATTGTACGCAAAATCTGCCTGTGGTAGAATTTGATCCCAACTGGTGTGATGCTCCGTCACCAGACTTCTCAATAGATCCCCCAAGCTTCGGTTGACCACTTCTGTCTGCCCATCTGTCTGCTGATGGTAAGCAGAGATGAATGCCAATTCAGTCCCTAGCTTCTTTCATAGCGTCCTCCAAAAATGACCTATGAACTTGGTATCCCGATCCGAGACTATGCTTCTCGGTAATCCATGCAATCTTACAATCTCTTTGAAAAATAAATTGGCGATGTGGGTTGCATCGCTAGTCTTATGACACAGAATGAAATGTGCCATCTTCGAGAACCTGTCCACCACTACAAAAATGGAATCAACTCCTCGCTGTGTTCTCGGTAAACCCAACACAAATTCCATGCTAATGGCTTCCCATGGCCTTTCGGGTATAGGCAACGGCTAATATAACCCTGTGTTCTGTTTTCTGCCTTTCGCGTGTTGACAAATTCTGCATCGGTCAACAAATCTCTTCACATCTGCACGCATACCTGGCCAAAAATACGATTCGCTCAGCTTGGCGAATGTTTTGTCATGCCCGAAATGACCTGCTAGTCCACCGCTGTGCTTTTCTCGTACCAAATTCTCTCTCATAGAGCAATCTGGAATGCACAATTGCTTGCCTTTGAACAACAATCCATCCTGGATCAGGTAATCAATCCACGGACTCCTATCCCTGAGAACTGGGTTCTCGGCTGCTTCGTATGCCTCGCCAAAGTCTGCGTCACCTGCATACATATCTATTAAATTTTCAAAACCTAAAGTCTTGACCCTGAATTCCTGCAGCAGTAAACACTTTTTGCTCAAGGTGTCAGCTACCTTGTTAGCAGCTCCTGAAATGTGCTTGATCACGAAGGTAAAATTCTGCATATATTCCACCCACTTTGCATGCTTCTGATTCAACTTCTCTTGCTGACTCACGAATTGTAAGGCGTGATTATCGCTGTACAAAACGAACTCCTTGGGTATCAAGTAATGCCTCCACTTTTTCAATGCCTGTATGATGGCATAAAACTCCTTATCGTATGTGGAGTACTTCAGCTTCGCATCATCCAACTTCTCACTGTAGTATGCCAAAGGTCTGTCATCCTGACTTAAAACCCCTCCAACAGCATACCCACTAGCATCACACTTCACTTGGAAGGTTTTTTGAAAATCTGGCAACACTAACATTGGTTGTTCAGTTATCTTCCGCTTCAACAGATTGAAGCTCTTCTCAGCCTCAGCTGTCCAATGAAAATTTTTATGCCGCTTCTTTACAGTATCCATCATCGCAGCACTGATTCCACTGAAGTTTCAAATGAACTTCCTGTAGAAGCTTGCCAAACCGTGAAATCTCCTTACCTCGAAAACATTCCTTGGCGATGGCTAATTCCTGATCACGTTCACCTTCTCAGGATCCATCTTCAATTCGTTTGCCGAAATTACAAAACCCAAATAAATGAGTTCGGTCTGCATGAAGGAACACTTCTTCAAATTGATCAGCAGTTTCTCCTGCTGCAGTCTCCTCATCACAATGGCCAAATGCCTCAAGTGTTCAGCTCTAGTCTTGCTGAAAATTAGTATGTCATCCAAGTATACGACCACAAACTTGCCAATGAATTCCCGCAGGACTTCATTCATCAGTCGCATAAATGTGCTTGGCGCATTTGTCAACCCAAATGGCATAACCAGCCATTCGTACAACCCTTCATTTGTTTTGAATGTTGTTTTCCACTCATCCCCCTCTCTCATCCGGATCTGATGGTATCCGCTCTTGAGATCTATCTTGGAGAAGTAATTTGCCCCACTCAGGCAATCCATCAAGTCGTCCATTCTCGGCAATGGAAACCTGTACCTAATGGTGATTTTATTGATCGCCCTAGAGTCTGTACACATCCTCCAGCCTCCATCCTTCTTTGGACTCAGTACTGTCGGAACAACACATGGACTCAGACTCTCTCTCACTAGTCCCTTGTCCTGCAGATCCTATACCTGCCTTTTGACTTCCTTGTTCTCCTGAGGTGTCAACCTGTACGCTGCCTTATTTGGCAAACTTGCTCCGGGTATGAGGTCAATGTGGTGACTCACACTCCTCATCGGTGGCAATGAACGAGGTAGTTCGTCCATGATGACATCAGCGAACTCTCCAAGCAGTTCCTGAATCTCCTCTAGCAAGTTGTCCACTCTTGTGCTTGTCAGGACAATTCTTGGCTTCCTGACAACAAAGAATTGTGGATTCTCATCCTTCTCTAGCTCCATGAGAAGTTCTTTCCCACTCATGAGAAGTATGGTACTGGTTACTTCCGACTCCACCTTCTTATCCTTCCCCAGAAGCAATGTATGTGTTTTCCCATCCTTCTCCAAGGTATATGTGTTCATCCTCCCATCATGAACAACATTTCTGTCAAACTGCCATGGTCTTCCCAATAATACATGACATACATCCATGGGAACGAAATCACACAGAATTTCATCTCTATATTCACCCATTTTAAAATTGACCAAGCATTGCTTTGTAACACATACCTGCTGTCCTTTCTGCAACCATGTCACTTTGTATGGACTCGGGTGTTTGTTCGTTTTCAGCTCCAGCTTCTCCACCATCTCGGTTGAAACGAGATTATCTGTGCTCCCACTGTCCACTATAACCTTGCATTTCCATCCCTTGGTCTTGCAAGTCGTCCGGAACAGTCTGCATCTCTGAGCTGTGTCCACCTCTTTCTCAGGTTTCAAAAGAACCTTATGCACTGTCAGTGACTTCCCACTTCCAGTGTCTTCATCCTCCACGTCACGCCTCTGCGCCTCAGCAACGTGATCTTTTCCTCTGTCCATCTTTCTCTCTAGACAGTCCACGGCTTTATGACCGTCTTTTCCACACGTGAAACATGTGATGACTCCTCCTCTGCCTCTTCCTCTACCTCAGGTACGAGGAAATGTATTGGCATCAGCGTAATCTCCTTGCTGATCTGTTTGCTGTCTCCTCGGCTCAGCAACTTGCTGCCTCTGCTGCGAGGTTCCACCTCTTTCAGCTCTTCCCTGAGGTCTCTTCCAATCCTCCTTGGGTTTTTGAGTTCTCTCTTGGGCAACTGCTTTGCCTCTAGGCTGACTTCTGCCTCGGCCTCGCTGTCCCTGCTTGCGGCCCAGCTTCTCCTCAGCTTTCAAAGCCATCTGGTATGCATCCTCCACTGTTCAGATGGTAACCATGCTCAACTCGTCCTGAATGTCATACCTCAACCCATTCAGGTACCTCGCTACCTTTTCGTCACCACTTTCCCGATGACCAGCTCGAATGTTGAGCCTATAGAATTCTTCGGTGTACTCCTTCACCGTCATCATCTTCTGTCTCAGGTTCTGCATGCGCCTGAACAGAGTGATCTGGTAATCCCTCGGAATGAACTTCGCCTTCATCTTGGCGATCATCCGATCCCAGCTCTTTATCTTCTGTTTTCCTTTGGAACGCCTGTCTGCCTGCA
>WSFP011412436.1:0-24334 GCA_009831015.1 Picea engelmannii | reverse complement strand
TTTTCTTCATCATGTTACTTAGGTGGTCTGCATGATATTATTAAGGGTTGTCCATATACTAGAGGTGAAGCATGTTATTTCTAGGAATGCATGAAGTATTCTAATAGCAATAAGGATGCCCAATCTCATCCTCTTTACCTTTATTTCCTTACTTTCCATTGTTGGTGGCTTTGTGCTTTGTCTACCTAGAGTTAAGGGCACCAAGAGTAGGGGGTGAGGAGAGTGTTTTCCACTTTGATAGAGAGGAGGAAGACACCAATAACAAGGGTACCCAGTCAACCAATGATGTTAAGGAATGATCACCTCAGAGTCATAGGATAAGTTGAGATATTGAGAATGGAAAAGAAGGATGCAATATAAAGAACATAAATAAAATATGTAGAAATTGAACAACAAAAAATGACATGATATAAAGTAAATTTACTTGCTAGAAAAACATATTTGATATTGCTATAAAATAGTGTTAAAATAATCTAATAATGAAATGACATAAAGCAACTAATCCTACTGTAATGACATGCTTGAAAACTTCTACGAGAAACTAATAATACTTGTAGGAAATGGTACATAACCATAAATAATGATGAAGCTGAGAAAATGAGACAATCCTAATTTGATCTTCCTCAATCAAAAAATCAAGTTGAGATATTAATGATTGCATGTCTTGATCTATTAAAGACTTGTGATTCCTTGGTGGTTGAAGAGGGGGCATAATCCCTTTTTGTCTCATTTGTAGGTTGATGAAGGCTTCTATTAGAATTTGGCCTGCTTGAGCAAATGGTTAGTACACCTTAATACATGCATAAGTTCATCAAAATTATAACTAGATCAAGGGATATCACACAACTCAACATTCAATCATCTCACAATAGTCAATGCACAAATCCCAAGATATTTGTATTAATCATATTCAAAATAGGCCTTTAGTTTACAAGAAGGGGTCATATCATCCACAAAATGGGCCTCAAAATTCCACAATTTGGAGGCCTTTCAACTATAAAATCTCCTCTCCTCTTGTATGTTCTCCCACGTTGTCTTCTCTGATGTGTGGTAGATATGGAAATTTAAGGAAGCTTCATGTACCTATTAATATGATCTAATAAATATCAACCAAAATATCGATCACAAGAAAATTTAACAACTTTATTTATTACTCTCAATTAACTTTTTTATCTGGGTGTTATGATTTTTTTTAAGAATTAAATATATTTATAAATTATAATCTAAATGTTTTATGAATTGGTTCTTTTATTGTCATTTAAAATAATGGGGAGGGAAATTATTATTTTTGGTTTTAAATCTTGCAATAATCATTTTGAATTGATAAAATTGTAAATATAAGATATTAACATTATACAACCCAATTGTAAGGGGTATTCAAGGGTGTTGAATCCTTTTTGCATTTAAACAACAATTTTAACAATCATGTCAATTAGGTTTACTTGAGTGATAGGGAGGAATGTTATCCTCCCCACCTGGGTTCAATTCCCGTAAGTGACATGTTGAGCTCATAATGAGTATATTGTTGTAATGGCTTCAAGTCCTATTGTTGATCGACCTTGTGCCCTAAAGATTCTATGGTTTACCCTAGGTACGATCCCCTAAATGAGGGGAAGTACTTAGGGGTTTTCCCTAGGCTTTGTAAGTTGGAAAGCAAATTTTAATAATCCAAAATTGCAATTTTGGAAAAAAATTCTTGGTCTAATTTTGGTGATAGCAAGTTGGAAAAGATTCAAAATTGTAAAACATTTATCCTTCTTCTATTAAAAATATCACCATTTCATTTGAACAATCAAACTACCGTATATTTTTTTGTTTCTTTGTTAGAAATGTTCTCCTCACTTGCTTGGCCATCATTTCAACTGTTAGCTAAGAAATCACAACCCAAGGGCATCTAAGCCATCAAAATCACTCGGGGATAGCACCTGACCTGAGCTACACCAACCCTTAACATGGCTGGATTTTTGGGTGTCTCCTCCCGAATAAACACACCGTAAGGGTATTGAACTCAGGTCACCTAGCAAACAAAACCCACACCTTAACCGGTTGAGCTAGCGGGAATTGACATCAAACTACCATATATTAAAAAAAATATCTTTGCATTTTTATAAAATAATTTAACAAAAACAAGATGACAATATGAATAATTTAATAAGTATTTCTTGAATAGCTCTACTGATAAAGAGGAACTTAATGTTTGAATATTAGGTTTACGTCTACTCTTAGACTTTTGTGTCCTTATATATAATACATTTAAAAATATGAATTGCAATGTCTTTGATGTCAATGATTAAATGGACATATCCTTTGTCACATTACTTTTCCTACAAATTAGTAGGTTGAGGCTTGGGAGTCATCAAAGGCTCATATATGCATATGGCCTCTAGAGATGATTATGAACCTGGAGCATTAGAATGTCTTTCCCTTGTGATATGAAAAATATGAGGTAACAAGGGAGTCACCCAAACGTTTTTTAGGAACTTTGACCTTAAAAACCATACCATGATCCTTATGTCAATGGGGGTCACCGCAAGGGAGTGATGTCTCTTACTAACATAATGGTTGATTGGTTGCGGTGTGATTATGTTTGCTTGCTTATCCTTCTCCTCCTCCTTTGTGGGATGTGTTATGTGGGTGTGTATGTGTGTGAAATAACTGTCAAATATGGTTAACATATGGCATCTTAAAAATGCTTCTATGACTATTGATGGGCCAAATAAGCAACAATATTGTTGAAATCCTTAGCTTAACTTCAAATTGTCAACCCATGAATGTGCCACTTTGATGAGGTATTGTGCCTTGTATGTGTAAACTGCACTAGTGCAAGTTGAGGTGAAAAGGGTGGTCTAACAGAGATCTTGGTAGCTTAGTAAGTGCATGTGTCATAGACTAAAAAGCTTCTTCTTCATCATGTTACTTAGGTGGTTTGCATGATCTTATTAAGGGATTCCCATATATTGGAAGTGAAACATGTTGATTCTAGGAATGCAAGAAGTATTCTAATAGCAATAAAGATGACCAATCTCAACCTCTTTACCTCTATTTCCTTACTTTCCACTGTTGGTGGCTCTACGCTCTATCTACCCCAAGTCAAGGGCACTAAGAGTAGGGGGTGAGTAGAGAGGTTTCCACTTTCATAGAGAGGAAGAAGACAACAATCAAAAGGGTACCCAATCAAACAATGATGTCAATGAATGATCACCTCATAGTCATGGATAATCTGAGATATTGACCATGGAAAAGAAGGTTGCAATATAAAGAACATAAAGAAAAAATGTAGAAATTGAACAACATGAAACGGCATGCTATAAAGTAAATGTACTTGCTAGAAAAAAATATTTGAGATTGCTATAAAATAGGGTTAAAATCATATAATAATGAAATGACATAAAACAACTAATCCTATTGTAATGACATGCTTAAAAACTGCTACAAGAAACTAACAATACTTGCAGGAAATGGTACATAACAACAAATAGTGATGAAGATGAGAAAATAAGAAAATCCTAATTTGATCCTCAATTAGAAAATCAAGCTGAGATATTATTGATTTTGTGTCTTGATCTATTAAAGACTTGTCATGCTTTGGAGGTTGAAGAGGGGGCATAATCCCCTTTTGTCTCATGTGTAGGTTGATGAAGGTTTTTGTTAGAATTTGACCTACTTGAGCAAATGGTTAATACACCTTTAGAAATGCATAAGTTCATCTAAGTTATAACTAGATCAAGGCATATCACACAAATCAACATTCAATCATCTCACAATAATCAATGCACAAATCCCAAGATATTAATATTAATCATATTCAAAATAGGTCTTTAGTTTACAAGAATGGGTCATATCATCCACAAAATGGGCCTCAAAGTTCCACAATTTGGAGGCTCGTCAACTATAAAATCTCCTCTCTACTTGTGTATTCTACCACGATGTGTGCTTTGATGTGTTGTAGATATGGAAATTTGAGGAAGCTTCATGTAATTATTAATACAATCTAATCAATATTGACCAAAATATTCATCGCATGAGAAATTTAACAACTTTATTTATTACTTACAATTAACTTATTTATCTAGGTGTTATGATTTTCATTTTTTAGAATTAAATATATTAATAAATTATAATGTAAATGTTTTATGAATCAATTCTTTTATTGTCGTTTAAAATAATGGGGAGGGAAATTAGTATTTTTTGTTTTAAATATTGCAAGAATTATTTTGAATTTATAAACTTGTAAATATAAGATATTAACATTATAAAACCCCATTATAAGTGGTATTCAAGGGTGTTGAATCCTTTTACATTAAAACAATAATTTTAACAATCTCGTTAGTCGAGATTAGCTCGGGTGGTTGGGAGGAATGCTATCCTCCCCACCTGGGTTAAATTCCCGCAAGTGACATGTTGAGCTCATAATGAGTATATTGTTGCAATAGCTTCGAGCTCTATTGTTAACCGACCTTATGCCCTGAAGATTCTATGGATTACCCTAGGGACCATCCTCGAAATGAGGGGAAGTACTTGGGGATTTTTCTTTGGGCTTTATAACTTGGAAAAAAAAAAATTAACAATCCAAAATTACAATTTTGACAAAAATATCTTGGTCAAATTTTGGTGATAGCAAGTTGGAAAAATTTCAAAATCGTAAAACATTTATCCTTCTTCTATTAATAATATCACCATTCCATTTGATCAATCAAACTGCTACATATTAAAAATAAAAATGTTTGCAATTTTATAAAATAATTTACCAAAAACAATATGGCGATATGAATAAATTAACAAGTATTTCTTGAATAGTTCTAGTGATAAAGAGGAACTTAATGTTTGAATATTGAAGTTTATGTTGACTCTTCAAATTTTGTGTACTTATATATAATACACTGTAAATCTGAATTGTAATGTGATGTAGGAGCATTTTCTCTCAAAATAAACCATGTTGATCAAGCCTTAGGGGGGTCTTGAAGTTTTACCAAAGGTAGTGGGTTCCCTTAATGAAATTAATTGCATTTTCTAAGTTTGTATGATTCTAGAAGGATAGGGTTTGTTTTCCTAATTAACATGTAAATTGCTTATTAGAGAAATTAGTTGGGTTAGTGAGGATTTTCCTAAGTATGAAGGATTCGATCTTATTGATCATCATGTATGTAATCAAGAATAGAGAGCGGGTCAAGATATTTGATAGAGGAATGTTATTGTTGTACTTAGTTACAAGATTTTAGGGATCTGTTTTGGAGGTTTGGAAGTTTATCTTCCACATAAATATGTATCCTTCGGGCATGAACAAGTTGTGGCCAAACAAAGTGAAATCAGGCCAAAGAGAAGGCTAAGGAAGCACCCACATTGCGAATCGAGTTAGTAGAGGAAGACGAGGTATTTTTGAATTTTGTACAAAGGTTTTTAATAGAATTGTTGTAATTATGCATCTGAACTGTGTATTTGAATGTCTATGTGCTTTGATGAGTTTCTGTGTATTCAATTGACAAGTAGAGTGACTAATCGGGGTTTTGTGCGTTTATAAACATGTAAAAATGAGTCATAGATGCAATCAAGATGAATGTGTGGGACAATTGAGCCTAGTTAAATATTGATTGTGTATGATTATGAAAAGTGTAAGTCTCTCCGTGAAAGGGAAAATGAATTGATCTCAATCGGATAAGTACGAGATCGTGACAAAGTTCCTATGACCTTAGTGAGTTTTATGATGAATGGACAGTGTGAGGACCCAACGACGGTGGGTTGAATTTGAGAAAAGATTATGGGTTGAGCCGAAGGATTAGATAATCACAACAAAATCATAAAGAAGATTTGACCATTGATCATCAAATATCAATGATTGAAATTGTTCTGGAAGAAAAAAGAGTTTTGACTGTTGCACAACGAAATAGATCAACATCTAAAAATGATGGTAACCAGACCGGTCTAGAAATCCCTTTGATAGACCAATATTAATGTGTCGGTGTATCTATAATCTCTTATGGTTGGTTGACTTCCAACCAGACCAGATTCATACCTGAACACAAATAAATTAGATGAGCACCCGACCGGTTAATCAGACCAAACTAAAATCCTAAGAGTTAGGTTGATTATAACCAGTGCCTGATGATCTATTGGCCTGATTATCTTGGTATCCCGATGTTTTGGTGTCCTGGTGATAAGGACACACAATAGAGTTATTTGTAGAAATGAGGCCGATGCTCCTGGTTGGCCAATTAAGAGCATAGTTAACTGAGAATATTTGAAACTAGTTGACAAAATGTTATGCGACGACATAATTCCAGCCGATTAAGAATGAAGGCTTAAGGAATCCTAAAGGGATTCAAGGTTGACTAGTGTGAATAATTTTTAGTAAAGGGGCAAGCCCTTGATCATATGGTATTGGAGTTATAATTCATGAATGTTTGGTGTTAAATGAAGCGACCATCGATTAAAAAAAGAGTTTTTATAGGTTTAAGTGGGTGGTGCCTACATCAATTGGTATAAGATCGCAATAACACTATTTGGGAAGAAGAAATCAGAGCTTTAGGAGCTTGGACAATGGGAATAAGGACATTCCAGCCAAGGAGCAGAGATGGATATAAATGTTTGGAGGAGAAGGTCTTGGAGCAGATCTTGCAGGTATTGAATCTCATATTTCACAATAACTCTGGAAAAAAAAAATATGCATTTGTGCAGGTAGCAACAAAAGTGAACGCGACATTGGTGGCGAGCCTTACAACTATTAAAGTTGGAGATGTGAAGGAAAAAAGAGAAGCATAATATTTTGAGGAAGTGAGAGGATCTTAGTTGATGATGATAAACACATGCCCAGACCTATGAGAAGATATGCAATAAAGGATATGCAAACAAGGGGAGTTCTAGCAAGTGAAGCTATAAAAGATAGTTTCAACAGGAGAAGCTGAAGATAGCCGAGGAAAATTGTTGAGTGAAAATACAGTGGAGTCCGAGAGCTAAGGTTGGATGTTATTTGAGTTTTAATTCTAGAACATATGATATATATATTTGTAGGTAGCAACAGAGAAGACATTGTGATAGTGGCTTACAACTAGAAGAGTTTTGATAGAGGTAAAGGAAGAAAGGTTGTGGCATAGACCCTTAATGAATTCCAGATGAGTTGGAGTTAGAAGATTGTGAGTAGAAGTGCAAAAGCCTAAAACTATAGTAGCTAAGGAGCAGAGGGAGCTAAGAGAATTCTAGAGGAGAGAACTAAAGATACCAAAAGGCCAGGTTTAGGAGAGAAACTTGGCGAGTTATTGTGTAGCAAGGTGAAAGAGACTTGTTACAATAGAGGCTATTTGCAACTCATTGTTGAGCATTTTTAAGCTCAAAGATGGAGATGGATAGAGATATTCAGATGAAGGGGTCAGAAGGAAGCCATCGTGGAGTGAGATAATATGCTAAAGAAATTGGCAGGAAGAGGATGAATGATAAGGAATGTGAAAAAGAAATAATAGAGTTGAAAGAAAGCTCAGTAAAATGATGAAGCTTCTACAGGAAGGAGTTGAAGAATACCAGAGGTGTGGTTAGACAATGAAGAAGATGGTCAAATGGCCTACAATGTAATTATTTGCAAGAAAGTCGAGACATAGGATGCATGTTTGGTTGAATATGGAGGAGAGACTCAAAGAATATGAGTACATAAAGTCCTTGGAAACATGATAAGAAGTTCACTTTTGTGAACCAATACAAGGAACAGTACTTGGAGAGGATGAATATGGTGATGAAGATAGACCCGATGAGAATCCCATGGAGGATTCATACCAACACAAGGAAAATATGCTAGAGGAATATAAAGAGATGAGAGAGTCTCATATTTTTATAACTAAGTATTTTTGTGAGTGTGTGTATGAAGATACTGAAGATGATGGAATTGGCCAAGAATATTCCACTAGGAAAAATGAAAAGGATCAACAAATAGATCCTAGACAATCAGGAGAAAGGACAAGAGACAAAGACAAAGGAAAAAGAAAGAAGCTCACAAAACATTAGAAGAATATGAAGACAAGAAGGAGTTACAAGCTCCAAAAGAGGAAATGGAAGACATATTAAAGGAAGGATGCAAGATTCCAAGAGCTGGAATGAAAGATAGACAAAAAGATAGCTTTGTGGCAGGCTCAAAGGAAGACAACAACAAATTTCCAGAAGGTGGTGAAATAGGACAAGCAGAAACAAAATATGAGGTAATGAATTTATCTCTTAAAATTACATTTAATAAGTATGAGCATGTGTTCACAGTTGATGAACATACATTTGTCTTGAGAGCCAATAACGAAATGCTGAGAGAAAATACTCTTGAAGACAGTAAAGGTTGCATAGAGGAGGATGGTAGAGAAGATACTGATAGGGAGAACTCTTCCCAAGATATTACAACAGGTCCAAAGGAGACCATGAGGAATGGAAAAAAAGGAGACAACCAAGAAGCCAGAGACGAGTTTGTTGAGACTAGAAATAAGTATGCACATCGGAATGATGAAGAGAAGAAGGTTGTCTATGCAAGCAACAAGAAAAGTGATGATAAGTGTAATCAATAGGTTGGAAATAAATAAATAGTTTCAAAAGATGAATGTACAAATGGGACAACAAACTACACATATGCAACAAACAATAAAGGAGTTCAACAAAATATGATAACAGTTATTCTCATGACTTCTATGACTGTAAAAAGGGACTCTACAAATTAATGGGAAAATTGCTTTCTATCAATTTTTTTTTTCATGTGTAGGGACAGAGAGAAGCATAGTCTTTAGAGTTAGAAGAAGGCATGATTTCATAGAAAAGCAAGAGGAATGGAGAAGGAAGCTCAGTTCCTTACATATTTACAAAGAAGAGAATGAAGGACAAGGATGAATTTCCATAAATTTTCCACATCATGACATTGTTGAAATAATGTTCAATGAATGGGAGTCTACAATGCATGAGCATAAATATGTTTTTACAAATGGAGAGAATCCTTAAAGAGTTGATGATAACATAAGATATGAATATGAAGAAATGTAAGTAAAGGTCATACAAATTTTATATGGAGCTAGTGCAAAGTATATGGAACATAATTCTATAACCATTTAGGTAATGACATGGTACTTTTATAAGCAAAGGGTGTTGAGAGAGACAATTTCAATGAATTTTTTATATGTAGAAATCTAGAGAAAAAAGTATAATTTTAGGATTGATGAGGAGATGAATGCCTTACAGAGTTACAAGAATAAAGAAGACATAAAATTTACTACAACATTAAGGGTTGATGAGAAACAAAAACTCAGTGAAAGGAACATAGAACAGAGTTTCAAGACATTGGTAAAACATCTGTATAAGATGAAGATGTTAAAAAGGGATGTAATGATTGAAGAAATAACAAAAAACATGGAAATCAACAATAATATATACCAGCAAAAGAAAGAGTTGGATATTGAGATGGAGGAATTATTAGCATGCCTAAGAAAGGTGCCTAAGTGGAGACACCATGGGATAGAGAAGACATTAAGCAAATCAAAGTTAGCTAAAGGTACTTGTGGCAACAAGGCAAGTGGATAGTAGCAGAACAAAGTATGGGATCTAGGAGGAATTAAACCAACAGAAGACTCATGAACAAGAGTTCATGAATTTTTTGTACCCTAGGAGTTTGATGCAAGAGTGTTTTCTCTCAAAATCAACCATGTTGATCAGGCGTTAGGGGTGTCTTGAAATTTTACCAAAGGGAGTGGGTTCCCTTAATGAAATTAATTTGATTTTCTAAGTTTATATGATTCTAGAAGGATAGGGTTTGTTTTCCTAATTAACATGTAAATTGCTTATTAGAGCCATTAGTTGGGTTAGTGTGGATTTTCCTAAGTATGGAGGATTCGATCATATTGATCCTCATATGTATGTAATCAAGAATAAAGAGTGGGTCAAGATAGTTGTGGCCAAGTTAAATCAGGCAAAAGAGAAGGCTAAGGAAGCGCCCGCATTGTGAATCAGGTCAATAGATGAAGACAAGGTATTTTTGAAGTTTGTACAAAGGCTTTTAATAGAACTGTTGTAATTATGCATCTGAACTGTGTATGTGAATGTCTGTGCGTGTTGATGAGTTCTTGTCTATTAAATTAACAAGTAGAGTGAATAATCAAGGTTTTGTGTGTTTATAAACCTGTAACAATGAATCATAGATACAACCAAGATGGCTATGTGGGACAGTCAAGCCTAGTTAATTATGGACGATGTATGATTTTGAGAAGTGTAAGTCTCTGTGTGAGAGGGTGAATGAGTTGGTCTTGATTGGATAAGAATAATATCTTGACGAAGTTCCTATGAACTTCATGAGTTTTATGATGATTAGACAGTGTGAGGATCTTGCGATTGTGGGTGGAATTTGAGCAACGATTATGAGTCAATCTAAAGGACCAGAGAATCACAACAAAATCGTGAAGAATATCTAACTGTTGATCATCAGAGATCAACGATCAAAATAATTTTGGAAGATGAAGGATATTTGACTGTTGCTCCTAGTTGGATGGTTAAGTGCATATTTAACTAGGAAGAATTGAAACTAGTTGACAAAACATTATGTGACGACATAATTCCAATTAGTTAGGAGTGAAGGCTTAAGGATGCCTAAAGGGGTTCAAGGTTGACCGTGGGAATAATTTTTGGTAAAGGGGCAAGCCATTGGTCATACATGCTTGGAGTTATAATGCTTGAGTGTTTGGTGTTAAATGAAGCAACCATTCATTAATAAAAGAGTTTTTATAGGTTTAAGGGGGTGGTTCCTACGTCATAATGTCTTTGATGTCAATAATTAAATGGACATATCCTTAGTCACATTACTTTTCCTACAAAGTAGTAGGTTGAGGCTTGGGAGTCATCAAAGGCTCACATATGCATATGACCTCTAAAGATGATTATGAAACTGGAGCATTAAAACGTCTTTCCCTTGTGATATGAAAAGTATGATGTAACAAGGGAGTCACCCTAACATTTGTTAGGCACCTTGAACCTAAAAACCATCTCTTTCTTTTGTGATATGAAAAGTATGAGGTAACAAGCGAGTCACCTTAACAATTGTTAGGCACCTTGACCTTAAAAACCATGACCTTTTGGGGATCGTCAGACTCATTTCACCTCTTATACACTACATTCTTAAGCAATAAATCTTGTAGAATGTGTCTAACCTAATAATAGAATTTGCATTGAAAATGAAGATTCTCATAGTTTAAACTCTGCTTCCACTTTGAACCTGCATACTCCATAATGATATTATTAGGAAATCCTTCCTTAGTTCCCATCAATACTAAAATCCTCTAAACATTCTCAAATTGCATTGTAAGGGTATTTGGAGCAAGATGTTGAAAAAACTCTAAGGAATCCCAATATCCTAAAAGACATGTATGTTCCAAAAATGCAAATGCAAACTTGGAAGTCACACCCATATATAGAGAATATTTCCATGTGATGTTAGGATCAAATTTTCATTCCATAGGAGAAGGACCAAATCAAACTCCTTGAACATCTATGACACTCCTTTGAAAATGACTTCTTTGTCATCCAAACATTCAAATATAAAGGAGTAGAACTTATAATGTAAATTAGAGACACAATCCTTACCATTGGTTGAATTGGACCATGACGAGCCAACCCATGAAACCATGTTTTACAAAGATGGATTTTGGTTCTTAAAACATACAACAAGAGCCATCTAGTGCAAGTCCTTGTGTCCCTCTAAAATCCACTCAATGGGAAGATAAATCCTTTTGGATCTAGAAATCAACGTTAATCACTTATAGCTCAATCATTGAAAATTTTGATTGCCTAATCACCTGTCTTAACTGTCTATGTTAACCCCCCAAAAAATATTCTCCTCACCCTTCCTCCAATCATACTCATCCTCACCCATTGTTTTGATCCAAAACCTTAAAATATAAGAATAAACCATAAGTACACACCCTGTACACCAATGTGAGTGTGGAGCACAAATTGTTATAACCCTAAATTGCACCATACATGCTTACCTGGCATCAGGCCAACTCATTGCCTTTCATTGCCAAAACATCTGCTGAGAAACCTCTTCAAAAATCCTCCTTGGAAAGTGACACGCGCCCTAACCCACTACTGCACGCGTTGGAACGCTGGCAGGCCCACTACTGCACGGGTTGGAATGTTGGCTGGCCTTCTACAGCCTGCGTTTACCTAACAAAGCACAAAAACAGGAAAGTTGCCGACGGGACGAAAAGCTTTGGGTCAGTTAACTGGAACTCCCAGCCATGCATGGCCGAGAGTTCGTCCAAAACCCTAGCTCCTTCTAGCCTATAAAAGAAGGGGTAGGGGTACTATTTGGAGGAGGAAAAAGATAGCAAAGAAACTCTGCCCAATTGCCGAATCCATTTGTCCCAACACTTTAGCCTTTCCTCAAGCCTAAACGAGAATTGAAGCAAAGCAGTTGGAAGACAAAGAAGAGGAGGAGCCCAGGATCATGATCGAGGAACGGTGGCTGATCTCTATCATTATTGTAAGTTGATTCATCTTGAGATTAATAAAAAGATACTTTTCCTGTCCCAATACACGAATGATATATATTTTATTCGATCTATGCTTAATATCTAACCCTTAGGTAAAAGAATAGCATGCATGCATAGTGTTTTGTCTTGATTGCAGGATTGTCTTTGGAAGGAGCAGCGAGAGCAAGCGGATAAAGTGCAACGGAGGATCTACATCAAACGTCGATATAAAAAGGTTAGTAGGTCTTTTTCATGCTTGTGTGTGAAAAAGGGGTTTGAGTATTGGGGTGATAGGTTAAAAGTGTTTTCTTGGAGGTCATGATCTGCGTACAAGTTCAGCCCTAGCTTGTTAGTCTGTAGGTTATTATTTCCCAACAACAGAATTGGCGACTCCACTGGGGATTTTACTCTTAGGTTTTCCGGATTTCATTGAGTTTTTTGGGTAGTTCAAGGAATTATATTTTCTGCTTCTTTGTTTTTCTGTTTTCTGTTAGGTCAGAGCTAGCAGGGAACCTGGTTATTAATACCAGTTTTTCCTTGACTGTGCTTGACATTTATTATTGGGACACACAGAGGTACACACGGCCTGCAGAAGGCCTGCACGCGTGTAACCTGCGCCCTAACCTTCTATAGCCTGCGTGTGAACGCTTGCTGTAGTGGTTTCAGTGGTGTGTAAGACTCAGAAAGATTAAGAGGCAGTCTCCTCTTCCCTGTCAGAATTTTACATTCTCAGGGGGCTTTCTGGATCCTATCTGGATCTCACTGGTTCACTGTCTTGTCTCAGTCTGCTTTATTGCGTTTGTTTTCTTTTTGCAATTATTTTTTGTTTTTCTGTTGAAGGAGAAGCATCCAAGCCTTTAAGAGACCCTAGTTGTCAATACCAGAGGCCTTTTTCAGGTCTGGGCTGCCTGTGTGTTGTTTTGTATTAGCATTTATATAGACCCGCGGCCTGTTTAGGCTTAGCCAGCAGGTACCCGCGCGCTGTTGTAGCTCAGCACGCGTTTGCACGCGTGTTGTTTCAATGACAGTCGCAGGCTTGATTGGTTTCTTTTCAGCTTGGGTGGGGCAGTCAACCCCTCCTGTGGTGAGAAGTGTTCCTCTCAGGGGTTTGAGTCTGGGGCTACACAGTCAGCAGGTTAGGACCTCTAATCCTTAGCCTGTGTTTTTCTTAGTTGATGTTTTGATAGAAAAGACAAAAGATTTTTTTTTTTTTTTTATGGTTTTTATACAAGTGTTAGAATCGATGCTTTCTTGATTGCCTTTGTGCGGCTTTGCTCTGGTTCGTTGCGATCTCCGCTTTAAGCCAAAATTTTATTTTGTTTCTTGGTTTTGTGCTTGTCGACATTTTTCCTTTATTGCTTCATCTTGCAATTAAATAAAAAAAAAATTCTTTTTTTTTTTCATTTTCTTCTTTGTTTGAAGATTGTGTTGTTGCATCAGTAGCTAGGAAGAAGTCTTTTTTCATAAGTTGTTTTGCAGTGCATTTAGCGCATAAGTAGCTCGCAGATTGAGCGAAATTCCTTTATGTTTTTCTGCATGAAATCTTAGAAAATTCAAAAAGAAAAAGAAGTCTTTCTTGTTGAAAAGTTACTAGTTTTTGCATCTGTTGAAAAAGTTTTTGTTTCCAAGCATTTTTCATTCATTTTTTGCTTTGAGTCTTTACACATCATCAGTTTCACCTTCATACCTATGACGTAAAAATCCCATTAAAAGAAACGCTAATTAAAAAACTATTAGACTTTTTGTTTGTAGGGTTCATACACTAGCTCAGGACTAGGGCCTTGGAATAGGTTGGAGAGTAAACTCTCCAAGGCCACTCTAAACCAAACATTGGAGTCTGTCATAGGGAGTGTAGAAGTCAAGTTACGGAAAGTTATCTGGGACCCCCCTCTAACACAGGGGTTAAACACGAGGTCGCGTAAGGAAAGGTAGTGGAGATAACCCCTCCAAAGCCGGATCGAGCATAGTGGAGAACACATATCGAGGATTTGTTAAGGGATTCCGTCATTTGCATTTGCCACGGGGCTTCGTGGGTCTCGAATCCGTTCGAGGTCCTCAGTTGTCTTCCGGACCATTTGCTCTCGATACCCTTGACAGGTTTCGGGCTTGATACCCTGCTCATTGTGGTCTACCCGACTATCGACTGTACCCGCCTAGTGACTGTTCATGTGCTGGAAAACTAGTTGCCAATCTTTTCTAGGGACATACACAGGTGACTGCGGGGTTATACCGCAATACCTAGGACAGACATCGAGCCACACTTTGCAGAGTATACCCAGAGGGTGCTTCCGTATTCGAGTTGCACTTGCATCGGTAAGTTGCTCTAGTGTTGGTTGTTGTAACTGTTATTCCAAATAGTTAGTGTTTGCTTGTCTTGTCTCATAGGGGCTTCTTTTAGTGTGTGTTACTGTTTGTTCGTGTAGAATACCTTAGTGTGTCGTGAATCTTCTCACACAGTGGAGGATTCAGAGCTCCGTCAGTCATGAAGGCTTCTAGGCTTGCCGCCGGTTATACTGGAGCCACCCCCGCCACCATTGAGGCGGAAGCTAGACCAACAAGGGTCTTTCGAAGCAACCGAGTTTCTAACCATTGAGCCCGAACAAACCCCGGAGGAATCAATCACCAATATTGGATCGGTTGAAACCCCAAACACTGATATCTGGACACCGATTATTGTACCAGTCCAATTTACCGAACTCCTGTCAGTGCCTCATACAGCTATGGCAACAAACGTTGCTACTTCCTCTGGGAATTCTTCCATTCCCACCACCGTTGCTACCACAGGAGAAGCATCTCCTAACCTCCCGTCGTTGGTCCGGACCACCATGGCTCCGGCCGCAACTACGTCGCAAAGTGGACCGACCCCATCCATCGTGGCGGCCACATATCCCTTCACACCTAGTGCGACAGGCTCTCCGTTTTCATACGGTATGCCTAGTTCAGGAACAAGTCCTGCACTCACTCACTCCACTTTACAGACTTTGGGTCTAGGGGCAGGGAGCTCTAACGCTCCTCTGTAAGGTCAACTTGGGGGCATTCCTGTCCCTTTCAACACTTTTCCTCATGTTGGAGGTCATATTCCTCCTTCGTCCCCATCGCTTGGTGGTCCGCATCAGCCGACCGCCGGGCAGCCCGCACACACGAGTTCATTTGGAGCCGGGAATCAAGGAACACCTGCGCAAACTCAGCCGGTAGGTTCTTCACCGTTTGTTTGGAACGGGACGTTTGGTAACAACACTTTCACACCCACTGCTTTCCCGTCTAGGGGCACTCCCATATTTGGACAGCCTACTCCGGCGTAGGGTACTATTCCTGCGCCGGGGGCACATATACCAGGACCTTGGAACTCAGGGCAAGGATCCGTTCCCTCCATTGGATTTCCATTCTGGGGTAATTCTTTCCACAGTCAATGGAACCCCGAACAGACTGTTATGCCTCTCCCAACAGGACCGACATGGGGCAATCCTTCCCAAAGTCCGTCAAACACGATGAATTCCCAAAATCCTATGTGCTTTATGGGGAATCAGCCAATGATGTCTCCACAGATGCAAAATACGTACATTGGTCAGGGCCATGGTTTCTACCAGAATCCGGACCAACAACCAAACTTTTCATGGCAACTTGGTGCCAGTCAAACCCCAGGACCCTTTCTCCCAGCCTATCAACAACAACCTAAACTACCATTCTTGGTGACGTTACACTTTCCAGATTTAACACGGTTGTTAAATGATCATATCTGTCATGATCCACGTTGGCCTCATATGCCAACGAAGTTGCCTTCGGACATTCCCAAGTTCGAGGCCAAGCGTAACGAAGATCCAGGTGATCACATGACTACTTTCCATCTTTGGTGTTCATCTAACTCACTGAAAGATGACTCCGTCCAGTTGCGATTGTTTCAACGCACTCTCATTGGGAGCGCCGCGAAATGGTACATCGAGCTTGATCGCTCACGATATTCTTCTTTTGACGAACTGGCTATGGCTTTCCTTAACCATTTCCAGTTACCTGTGAGATACGACGTCGGCACCGAGTTGCTAGCCAATTTCGAACAGACGACAACTGATCATATCTCTAATCATATCCGAGAGTGGAGATGTCGAAAGAGTCTAATCAAAGTGCCAGTCCCACCAGCATTCCTGCTGGAGTGGTTCATTAAGTCCTTGGTCCCACAGTTGTCCAAAGATGTCGCAACGTCCGAAGTTTTCTCTGAAGAAGACACCATTATGCAGGCTCAACAATTTGAGCTCATCTATTCTCAGTCCGGTTTGTTATACAACATCTTACTAGATGCGCCCCATTCGATACTGGAGAAAACTAGACAGAGAGCTGGACCACATGCCAATGGTATAGTAGGTTTAGCACAAAGTAAGTCCATTGAGCAATTGACAAAGCAATTGCAACAATTATCCATACAACACTCAGCGGCCAGCCAGACTACTTCTTTGGCTGCTCCTCCTACCCACACGTCGGAAGTACACTCCGTACATACGACTACCCCAAAGGCCACCCAACAGCCTGAAGGGAAGAAAAAACAACGCAGGAAGGGTAAGGGGGATAAAAAACCCACGGATAATGCTGGCGAGGGCACCACGGAAAAGAAGAAGGCGAGGTATCCATGCAACTTGTGCGCGGAAAACCACCCGACCCATTTATGCCCTCAACTTGCGGAGGCCCAGAAGTTTGTCACACATCAACAAGCTATGTTGACTAATCCCTTTCAGCATGGGCAAAATTTAACTCAAGCCTCTACAAGTGTCGAAGGGGGAAGCCAGGAAAACTGCCCTCATCCAAATAATTCATCTTCCGCGAATGTATATATGGTTAGGGGTGATGCTTTAATCACGACTAGAGAACACGACTATAGTAAACCAAGTGCCTCTGAGAAGGGTAAAGAAGCCGAGACCCCATCTCTTCCTCTACAGATCGAGAAGATGTTGGGAGAAATGATGACACACATTCCAAAAGGTGCGTTTAAGAGGGCTTCTCACAATCCAAACACAAGGGCCGCCCAGAACTACTCTGTGGTGGAAGATTTATCACAAACCCCTTGCGCTATGTCTGCTTTGGAGGTCCTCCAAAGTTTCCCTGCTCAGAGAAAAGCCTTGTTGACTGCTTTAGGCTCTACTTAGACTTGTAACCCGGGTACCATCATGTTAGATACGACTGACTTGAAACCTCGTTTTCCTTACCACGTCGCATTTCATATAGTAGTGGCTCACCCCGCGAAAACTTTTACACGGAATATCTACCGCACGGTGGTTGACGAGGGCGCTTCGACTTGCGTTATGTCATTAGCATGTTGGAAAGCCATTGGTCAGCCCGAGTTGTCTCCATCACCTACTCTCCTTACTGCGTTCGACGATTGTTCTTTCCAACCACATGGCATCATTCCTTCTTTCCCTGTGCAGTTAGGGGGAAAGACCGTGTGCATCGAAGTCGAGGTAGTCGACGCCCCCATCGACTACAATCTCTTGTTAGGGCGTAGTTGGACTTATTCTATGCAAGCGGTGGTCGCTACAGTTTTCTGAGTCTTATTGTTTCCACATGAAGGCCGAATAGTGACCATTGATCAATTGTCCTTCTCTCGACCTGGCCCAGCCTTGGGGGCATCCATGGTTCCCATGATAGATAATCCTCAAGCCGATGTCGTTAACATAGGAGTTGGTTTGTGCCCATCTTTGATGGGTACTTTCGATTACCCACCTCCTCAAGGTGATGTCAAGTTTATATCGACTCACCACAAGGCTAAGATTTTCCATGTTTCGTCATTCCGCACGACTTACTTTGAGGATCTGTGGATTCTTCCTTCCCCATCAGCCACGATGGATGAGACAGGGCACTCCGGCATGTCCATGCCCTTGTCGGCTGCTGAAGTAGCGTACTCGTTAGTCCAGCAAGATTCAGTTACTCCTGATCCGACTCCTGCACAAGCGTTGGATCCACTTCCAGAGCCTATATGGGCTCAGGGTTCTCTTGCTACTACCGATTCGTTAGACTTAGTCTTGCCTTTTGACGAAGCTGTAATCGAAGCAATGACTAGTCCGGACAAACCTTGGGACGATCTTCATCACAGATCATATTTCCTCCCAACGTTACACCGAATTGAGGCAGGAGAATTCACTACCACCATGACGGGAGATCAGCCGTGTCCTATTAACCTCTTAGCTACACAGGAAATTTATGCGGAAGGGAATATGGCGACTATCGCTGAAACTATACCTATCAATATCTCCTGAAACCCTGGCGTCGTGGAGAATGTCTTCATCGGAGTGGATTGCTCCCCCGAAGAGATTCAGATTTACACGGATCTTTTCAAAGAATTCCGCGACATTTTTGCTTGGTCTTATGAGGAAATGCCAGGCATCGATCCAAAGATAGTTGAACATGAAATCACAACGTATCCTGATGCTAAGCCTGTTCGACAAAAACTTCGTCCAGTTAATCCTAAGAAAGCAGCAGCCATCAAGGCTGAGGTTGAGAAATTGCTTAAGGCAGGGTTCATTTACCCCATACATTTGACTCAATGGGTGTCAAACCCCGTTCCGGTCGATAAAAACAAGGCACGATTCGCGTATGTACCGATTTTCGTGATTTGAACAAGGCATGTCCGAAAGATAATTATCCAACCCCATTCATCGACCATATCATTGATGAATGTGCCGGTTGTGAAGCCTTTTCATTCATGGATGGTTTTTCAGGCTATAATCAAATCCAAATCAAACCTGAGGATCAACATAAAACGACATTCATTTGTCCGTGGGGTACATTTGCCTATCGTAAAATGCCTTTTGGTCTCAAGAATGCTGGAGCCACTTTCCAGCGAGCCATGTCTTTTGCATTTCATGATCTCAAACATATAGTCGAGGCCTATCTAGATGATTTAGCATCATGCTCTCGCAAGCGAAAGGATCATCCTATGCACCTCTGACTAATCTTCGAACGTTGTCGCTACTTCAGGATTCGCTTGAATCCCAACAAGTGCAGCTTTTGCGTCACGTCAGGACGTCTGTTAGGTTTCATTATATCAACCACAGGGATCATGGTGGATCCTCTTAAGGTGGAGGCAATAGTCCAGTTGCCCCCCCCATGCACAATTTTACAACTTCAGAGTCTTCAAGGCAAGGCGAACTTCTTATGACGCTTCATCGCCAACTATGCCGAAATCACCAAGGGCTTCATGCGTTTACTGAAGAAAGATGTTCCTTTCTTCTGGGACGAAGCAACGCAACGCTCTTTCGACGCATTGAAACATGCTCTTACAACCGTACCTCTGCTACGACCACCAAATTATAACAAGGATTTCCTATTATATCTGGCTGCCGCAGAGTAAACCATAGGCATGGTTTTAGTTCAGGAAGATGATTCGTTTTCTGAATACGTGATCTATTACCTGAGTCGAGGCCTCGTAGGACCGGAACTTAATTATACTCATCTCGAAAAACTTGCGTTGGCAGCAATTTATGCTATTCAACGGTTTCATCACTATGTTCTGTTTCGCAAGACCACCGTCGTAGCTGTCGTGAATCCATTCCAATATATGTTGACACGATGAGTTATCAGTGGAAAAATCAGTAGATGGATGGTCATCCTCCAAGAATTTGACTTAGACTTCGTTTCAACGAAGTCCAAAAAGTCATTGGTCTTCGCAGAACTTATTTCGGAACTTCCGGTTGAGTCAGGTGACGTTGTGCCTGAAGAATCGCCTATCCGGGGGGATATGTTTTTGATAGAATCGTCAGACCCCTGGTACGGAGATATACTGATCTATCTCCAGACTTTGAAGTGCCCCACCTCTGCTTCTCGTGATGAGCGTCGACGGATACGCCATCAGGCCAAGAACTATCTCATACTCAATGATACGTTGTATCGGAGAGGTGTAGACTGTATCTTGCGTCGATGTCTCACTCATGAGGAGGCCGTTATAGTGCTCAACGATTGTAATACAAGAGCTTTTGGCGGTCACTTATCTGGGTTGGCAACAACCCAAAAGATTTTACGAGCAGGTTACTTCTGGCCCACACTTATTAAAGATTGTATCGAGCCGGTCAAGAAGTGCCATCCGTGCCAAATCTTCTCACGGAAGATGAGGGCACATCCCGCTCCTATGTTTCCTATCATCACAGTTGGTCCCTTCATGAAGTGGGGGATTGATTACACTACATGCAACCCCCCGTCAGCAAGGGGGCACCTCTATATCATTGTAGCTTTCAACTACTTCACTAAATGGGTCGAGGCTATGCCAACGTTTAAAGATGATGGAGACACTGTAGCTCTCTTCTTATTCAACCAGATTATAGCAAGGTTCGACGTCCCGAGAGAGATTGTCACTGACCATGGCAGTCACTTTCAGAACCAAATGATGTGAAAGTTAACATCAAATCTTGGGTTACGGCAAGAAAATTCCTCACCTTACTACCCCCAAGCCAATGGGCAGGTGGAAGCTGTTAACAAAACTCTCAAGACAATGCTACAACGAACCATCAACTCAGCTAAGTCAAACTGACATTTGATGTTATACTCGACATTATGGGCTTACCGAACATCAGTTAAGACTGCAACCGGTTTCTCACCTTTCCAACTCGTTTACGGGCTGTAGGCGGTCTTGCCCATCGGATGTCAAATTCCATCTCTGAAATTGGCAGTACAGTTATTGCCAGACACTTTTCCACTTGAAGAACGGTTAGTACACCTGGAGCAGCTTGATGAACAGCGTCGCGATGCGGCCCTGGCCAACGAGGCTCATAAACATAAGGTCAAGTGTCAATATAATAGGTCCATTCATCCTCGGATTTTTTTTGAGGGTGACCTTGTCTTGGTCAATGACCAAGATAAGGACCCCCTAGGGGCAGGAAAGTTTAAACCCATGTGGTTCAGACCCTTCATTGTTAAGGAAGTTTTAAAAAAGGGCGCTTATCGTTTGGTCGATTTTGGAGGGAATGCTTTGGCGGAGCCTAGAAATGGGCTCTACCTCAAGAAGTATTACTCATAGAAAGGTCACTATGGGTAACTTTTTGTAACATATGTATAGTCTGTGTGCTATTACTTTTTTACGTTTCTTTTGAAAAACAGGTTATGGACGTGTCATTTATGTTATCTTTCGTCAATATGGCAGATGTCAAGTGAGTCCAAGGTGTTCATTGGGTATGCGGACGATGCTAGTCGACACACGCGGAGGCTTGCCTCCGCAGCTTGGGTAATCTTTACACCATAGGGTCAGTTGTTATCTTCCGGGGGGATATGCTTAGGCGACACCACAAATAATGTTGCTGAGAATAGTGCAGTTATTGAGTTGCTTCGTGACGCTTTGTCATTGGGTATCTCTCATCTCCAGGTCTATATAGACGCTCAACTGGTTGTGTCGCAGCTAAACAGAATATACTAAGTTCATGACCCAACGTTACACCGACGATTCCTTAGGGTACGTCTCTTGGAACGCAACTTTGATTATATTACATATTTTCATGTTCCTAGGAGTTTAAATCAAATCACGGATACTCTAGCTAATCACATTTTAGATTGGCATCTTGCTCACATATAAAAAGATCATGATCACACACATGTAAATACATTTTTGTACACATAATCCATAAGACACAAAAAAGAAATAAAAACCATATATAAACATGATAAAATCTCAGAGTACATAGATGGGCACAAGCGCCTCAAAAAGTGGGAACCATAATGAGTCACTGGGGCTTATGCCCTCAAAAAATATATACAACAAGGTGCTCATGGCACATAAAAAGTTTACAAGTCTGTTCAGGGCCTATGGGCCCTGTTATACTCAAATACAACCTGACCCAAACGCCTAAACAATCGGACCCATGTCCGAGGTACCCCCACAATATGAGTCTGCAAGCAGGGCGGCAAGTCCTCTATCTCCGCCATGGGAACTGTGCGAGTGAGCGCAGTGAAGTTCCGCTCAATCCGCCTAAGAACCCTCTCGGCCTCCCCTGCTGGGAGGTTCCCTGCCACTGCTGCTCCCCCGGCGGCGGCAGCTGCGGCCTCTGGCCGTGGGCGGCGCCTGTTCCGAGCATAATCGGCAGGACGCACGGGTCCCACATCTGCACGCAATACAATGTTCACTCGTCAAAAACTCTGTTATACAAAAAACATGATATATATATCAAAAAGACATAAAAATTACATATGCAAACAAAAAAAAACTAGATAGGTGGAGACTTACCCATCTCCCCTCGCTCCTCACCAGGAGGCACTGGTACCACTGGATCTCTGGAAAAATCGATCCCTGCATATGGGTAATCCTCAATCGCTAGGATCTGTCGCGACAGCCAGGCAAAAAAGTCATCATTGAAGGCCTCTATAGTCCTCCCACCACCCTGTCGCGGTAGCAAAGCTGCCCATCTGCACACTGCGGGGAAAGTAGCCAGATGTCCTCGTACTGTCAGCCGAGGACTGAAACATGGAACTCTCTCAAAGAAAAAGGAACATAGGATGGTCCCAAACCTGAAGTTCCTATGCGTCTGCTGTCTGCAAGCTGTCAACTGACCTGTCATGCTTGCTAGCAATGTGGTACTCCAGTCAAAAATTTGTGCATTCATGCACTGAATTGCATAGTTCATCTGTGCGTGTGAATCCTGATGCACGGCCGCAGAGCCGGTAATCCGCCTGATGAGTGATAAAATGGTCTGGAGGGTGAGGCTGGTAATCCTGCTCACGGGAACCGAGGAAGATCTCTGATCGGTCCCAGCCTCACAGTACTCCTCTATCAATTCCGAGACTTTTCTCGGCCCCGCAGGAAAAGTATGAAAGTTGACGGGTTCCCCTCTCCTCGAGAGGCCCGTCAAAAAATAGATATCCTCGATGGTGGGCACCAAGGATTGCCCCTCTATCATAAAGGCCTCTGCATCTGGGTGCCAATAATCAACCAAGGCATTCAGTAGCCTGGGTTGAGCACACATGAACGAACACAAGAAAAACTTTACCAAGCCACACTGCATCAGCACGACCATGACGTTCGGATCTGCAGCCACTGCCTCATTGGCAGCCTCGTGCTCCCTCTCTCTCCACTGAACATACATCCTGCCAAAACCACAAAGCAAAAGGAGGGATTTAAATCTTGGATTCAATCAAATTTTCATTGCGTGGGGGGGGGGGCACCCGTGGGCTGTCGAGGCGACAGTCGCGGGTACCCGCGCCTAGCTTTGTCTCTGCGCGCAGGTACCCGCAGGTTGTCCTTGGACAACCCGCATTTTCCTAGGGCCGACCTCTTTGAGGTCGACGCCCACCCCCAAACTCAAAAACAAACAACAATTGAGGTATTGAAATGCAAGATAAGGGAGTTTGTACTTACTTGGTCCAAGAAGAAGTCCGTTTCGTCCACTGTAGCTCTCGGAATCACGATCTTTGGCAAAGGGGGTCTTTTGGCTCCAGAGTCAATTTCCAAATCAGCAATGGTGATAATGAGCTGCCAGCTTCTATTTATAGACTTTTTGGCCTGTTTTTGTCACTTTGTTGGGCCCCTTTATCAGTTTCTTTATACCAAAAACCGTTTTGAATTGTTCATAAGTTATTTGGGAGGGGTTTGATCAGGTATTGGGACAATTTTTATTGAGTTTCAAAAAATAAAAATAAAAATATATATGGACGGTTCATAATTTTTTTTTCAAAAATCAACTTGAGCATATAGGGTAGGATTTCATCCCCACTGTTGCATCTCGTTGCCTTTTGTTCTTACGATATAGGATCGATCCCATTCGATTGTGACACAGAACCGTCATATCTACTCTAGAAGTGTCGCAACTTGGTGGTAGAGCTTACCAAAACATGGATGCCCTAGGTAGTTCCTGGTTGCATTATGGTGTCCATGCCGTTTCTGACAACATAGTAGGCTCGAGAGTCCG
>ML861149.1:14168-24335 GCA_009831015.1 Picea engelmannii | reverse complement strand
CCCCCCCCCCATGGTGTTAAATGTAGAAATATCAAGGTGGTCTAAAAGCATGTGAGGATCGTCGACCTGGGAGATGGGGATGCCATCGATGGGGATGTGGATGGAATTTAGGTGCCCCACCAAAAAAAATCATGTCTTTCACACTTTGTAACCCTGAATTCCATGGGAACCGTTGATCTTAAATCAATGTAATATATTAACCGTCCATCGATTCAGCCTGTCCGTCTGCGTGTATTTCGAGTCTAACATGGCCTGCTTTGATTCACTTCTAGCTTCTATGGAAGCTTACTGAGATTTCACTGGATTTATCAGACCTGGATATCTCCTACATAGACAAAAACTTTGTGTACCTATATATCTCCATTAGTGGAAAAATTATGACATGCATTTGAAACTCAAACCAGACATGTGATCCTCTTTCAGGAAAGAAAAAAGATGGTACAAAATAAGCAAAGACAAGCACGGGCCATGAAAATGAATGATTAAGAAATGGAGAATAATCTAATCAAGCAACCAAAAATCTCAGAATGGATGGATGTATAGGGAAAAGGAGGGAAAAGTGAAGGGATGCATACCTAGGTTATAACATTGGCTTCAACTAGGGATAGCTCATCCCTGTGAGATGCTAAGAACTGTATATTGGTGGCTTGGGATTAAATAGTTTCTCTTACCTTCCATCACTTACCTTTGTTTCTGTCTTCCATCCCTGTGCATATACTACTATCCCTTAGCCATGCATGTTATTGAATTAAAAAAAATGCAACTACACCCCAACGCCTTTGTTGGGCTATGGAGTCTTTATTCACACACAACTAAGTAATCAAATGAAAAAATAAAATGAAAGCATCTATGTTACAAGAGAGACTTTCCCTCTTCCTTAAACAAAATAGTGTTTCAGGAAGTGCCCATTTACTAGGCCTCTGAAGATCTTTGTATCATCTATATTGTGCAGGATAAATGTGTTATTGTCCATAACCTAAACCACCTTAAAAGGGACAAACATGAGGTTGTCAAACTTACCATTCTTGGACTTATCATCCCTTCTGGCATCCTACCTCAAGATCAGGTCACCCTTTTGAAAGATTTCCTTCTTGGTTTTCTTGTCAAAAGTTGATTTGATATTGTTTTGGTATGCTTCTTCTCTCTGACCCATTGCTTCTCTCTTTTATTGAACTTCTATAATATGGAAGATTCTCCTTTGGATGTCATTTGTCTCCTCAATATCTTTCTGTAAGAATTTTAGGACTGGTATACCAAGCTGAGTGGGAAAAAAAATGTCTATGACATAATCAAGATGAAATGGAAAGGTTCCGAAAAAATTCTTGGTGTTGATTATGTCGGCCCACAAAGCATACTTGAGTTTAGAGTCACATGATTTCTTGTTTTCAGTCAACAACTTCTTGATAATCCTGATGAAATTTTTATTTGATGATTCTGCCAAAACATTCCCATGTGGTTAATAGGGTGTGGAATGTGTCAAGGAAATGTTATGACTACCACATAAGTCAATCATGGATTTGTAATTGAATGATTGGGCATTTTGTGACACAAGCTTGTTGGGGCAACCAAATCTGGAAAAATATTAGTTTCCAAGAAATTCATTATCACCTTGTCAATGGCATTCCTGGTGGACACAACCTCGATCCAAAGAATCCACCTACGCTACCCAATGGAGGGTGGTTTTATATCACCTATGATGTCTAACCCCCATTTCTGAAATGGACCACTAGTAGTGATAGGTTTTAGGGGTAGTGATAGTAACTTATGTTTTCCTGCAAATATCTGACATTCATTGCAGGCCTTGACAATAGAAAATACATTAGAGAAAAGGGTGGGCCAGTCGTACCCTCCCTTTATGATATTGAGAGTCATGGCCTTCTAGTCCTGGTGTCCTCCACATACTCCTCTATGCATTTCTCTTGTGACTTGTTTGGCTTCATTTTCATCAAGGCATTTTAAGATGATGCCAGCAGGATCCCTCCAATACAAAATTTGGTTTGAAATGAAGAATTTTATAGCCTTCAATTTGAGAGACCTAGCCATTGTCTTCTAGACATATGGTGGTGATATGAAAATAGGGGGCTGACTTGTTATGCTATGCAATAACCCTCTACTTCATTAAAATAAAAATTTTCAGGACCTTGCTCAATGTCTTAGTTATGCAAAAAGTTTTATGTGTCAATTTCATGCTTCTTTTAAATGTTTATGTGTGATATCTTTGAAAGATTAAATATGTGTTTTAAATAAATACACAACAAACATATCTTGTAACAAATATAACCAACAAACTCACAACAAGAACAAGATCATAAAGGAGTTCACCCCCAACTGGGCTACATCTCCTTGAGCCTCCTTCAATGGACTGGGCTCTCTGGGATTAGTTTGTCAAAGATTCTTTTACAAGATGCTTCTGAACTCCAATGGATTTACTGACTGTACCATTAGGTTCAAAATACATAAAAACCCCAGAAATGACTAATAGTACTCTGAAAACAGATCATGGCTCATCCGGGCATGACCTCTTCTACATGTGGCCTTGAGCTTCCCTGAGATTTCTTGTGGAAACAACAACTATAAAAGTCCCCAAATGGATCTGAAACCTATCCCAATGTGTTCATAGCATAACAATTAGCCAAAAATGACTATTCAGTCATAGAAAACAGACTTGGGCTCATCTAAGCATGGCCTCCATCAATGGGGGCTTCAAGCTCCCTAGAGCTCTCTGAAACTTCAATGGTGAAAAACCTGCAAAATAAGTCTTCAAATGACTTTGAAAATAGTGTCAATGGATTCAAAACATCCAAAAACCCCTAGCTAGGATTTTTCGACACCTCATTTGGCCAACAAATAAAGAAGTTAGGCCTCTTGCCATTTCCCTCCTTCACGCTTGTTGTCTTTGGTTTGCCAAAATGCACCTCTGTGAATCCAACCTAGATCAAATGCTCAATATCATGCTAAAACCTAGCACCATCACATAACCACAAAATGGGAAAAAATTTCGAATGGTTAATAGAATTAAGCCCCCTAACCGCCAAGCCGTTGGTCGTATGGCCATGTGACCGCGCATAAAAGGCTGGGGCTAACCGTTGTTCAAATCAAATGGATAAGCGCCAAGTGTTTAAATGGGCTGGGGCTTTGAATTCATGGGTTCTGGGGTCATATGGTTATGTATGTGAACGGGGGCTGGGGATTAGCCCTAGCCCTGTCCGCACCCAAACTTTAATACATGCAAACTTAAATATATTCACAACCATTTATATGACAAGAAGTAATGCGTGGGATATTGGTAGACCACACCATGTGAAGGCGCTCCACCTTGGTGGGAGGTCCGGGGTTCGATCCCCATGGACTCCATATAATTTTGACAACCATATCAAATAAAACAGTGCCACGTGGCAACCCATGTCTGGGCCATGTGGCACCATCCCATTCACCACAATCATACCACGTGTCAACAGTCTATTCGTCCACGTGTCCTACCATCAATGCCTGCCATGTCAAATTCCACCTCAGTGTATGGACATGCCATTTCATATGTATGGCCTCTACCATGTCATCTGTACGAACTATATGGACTGTACAATCAACAATTTGTTTTGCATGTTTGGCAATTCGAACAGATCGTGATATCTCACTCATCCGATGTCCGTTTGATCCTGTTCAAGTTGTGTTGGGTTCATGATGATGAGGGCTATGCACTCGTTTGTTTTGAGGCAATTCCGAGAACTTTGATTTTTGAGCAAAATTTTGTCCCCTGGTCTAGATTCTGATCACACCTTCCCACTGAAAGGATTTTGGACCCACAAAATCTTATGATTATCTACCTGAACTTCAATTCTCTTCTTCTTACAAGTTCTATCAATTGATTCTACTTGAAAAGTCTTTTTGACAATCACCTGGATACCTTGACATGCCTTGCACTGCAACTGGCTATGTCCCTCAACCACTCTCTGGCTGCTACTGACCCACTATTCTCTTTTTGCCTGGAACACTGCCAGCCTTCCCACTGAGAATCAAGTCCCTCTTGTGAACTCTTTGGCGTCAAAACAATCCACTCTACAATGGCTGCAAAAACTTTCCTGCGACAGCTTGTCACAAACCAAGAAAACCATCAATCTTGAAAACAAGTTCATACAAAACTGAAAATGATGCCAGCAAAGTCTTTTTGCTCTTCAAGAAAATGGTCACATCGTGTACTTCATCAAAGCACATGGCATTTTCCTGCATCTTGGTGTACTCAAAATCAACTTACAAGCCAACAAAAACCATCGACTAAACATAAGTTGAAAAACATGATCGACACAACATAGTCATTAAGACAACAACGACACAAGTCGAGACACATTAGAAACATATCGACCTTCCCAAAATGACAAGTCGACATTCATGATACACAATCATGTTACAATCATGAGTCATTCAGGATGAACTATCACCAGGTTCACTACTTACACATACACAAAAACACAGGCATGTGCATGACTCTTCACTCTCCTTCAAGTACAAACATAAGTACATGAACCCAAAACATGTGGGTACATAAGAGTTGAATATGAAAAAGATATAAGGCTATAACAAGTGAGAATCATACCCCTCTTTTACATCCTCCTGGCGAAGTTGTGCAACAAACAAGAATGACTTCAAACGAATTTCATTCACATGCAACTTGCATCATACAAATTGTACTTGTCATACTCTCAACATAAATGCATACATAAGGCTGAAATGTGCATCTACAACAGAAAAATGCAAGCCTTACTTGCTCAAGAAATTCAACCATTTCTTACCAAGCCAACTCAATGGCGAATTTTTCTGTTGAAAATCGTCCTCTTGTGAATCATCTTGACTCACATCAATGATGGAATCTCCTCTTCCATTCTTGCCAATATCTTTATCCATCTGCTTCTTGTGTTGTGGATGAGTGGTTGGATGCAATGTCCAACATTGGTCAATGATATGACCCCTCTTCTAGCAATGAGTGCAAATCTTTTGCATCCTCTTTTCAAGTTGTCTTTGCTTGGAAAGTTTCTTGAAAGTGGTCAATCTTTTCCAACATTTTGAAATATGATGGTTATATAAACCACAATATGTACATGGATTTTTTCTTACATTTTTACATGCAAATTTATCATGTTTAACATAATCAAAAGCAACTGAATGATAGGCAGAAAGATACCTTGAACATTCACCTTTATCTCCTCTTTGAGGAGGTGAATTGGAAGAGTTACAAGCTCTCCTTTGAATACCAACAATAGTGTTCTTGTCCCCATCGCTGTCACAACTCTTTCATTTCACACATTTGCATTCATCTTGAACACATACTTTGCATGCTTGAGAGATTGAACTTGCAACAAAAGTTCTTGAACATTCACCTTTATAGCCTTCTTGAGGAGGTTAATTTGAAGAGTTACTAGCTCTCTTTTGAAGACCAACAAATTTTTTCTTATCCTCATGGTTGTCACAACTCTCTTATTTCATACATTTGCATTCATATTGAACACACTCTTTGCATGCTTGAGGGATTGAACTTGAAACAAAATTTGTTCTTGGAACTTTTTCCCTTGTCTCCTCAAATTTGGAATTTGCTCCATCTCTTTGTTCATATCCAAGACCACAATACTTGGGTCTCTCATTAACAACAATAGGCTCAACAATTCCTTGTGCATGCTTTCCCAACCCTCTACCTTCATAGCCCATTTTTAACAATAACTTGGACCCTATTCCTCTTGTGTGATTTTCAAAAACACCAAAGCATTAATCTTGAGAGGAATTTGAAGAAAAACCAACATTACATACGTCATGTTCATGCATGTACTTGGTAAGGGTTTCATTTGCCTCATGGAGTTGAGTCTCCATCTCATGCAACTTTTCAAGAAGCTGGTGGTTCTCCTCCTTCATGGCCATCAACTGCTCTTGAAGGACAATGTTCTCTTTTCTTTCTTCCTACAACTCTTGTACCAAATATCTCATGGTTACAAACTCCTTCAAGATCTCTTTTTCAAAGAATTTGGATAATGAAGATGTATGAGAACTATCAATGTTTGAATCTTCCTCCATCCTTGCAAGATATCAAAATTCAACACAAAACTTGCACAATAATACCAACAACTAAATCTCTAGCTATCAATGGCAATGACATGAGAAAAACAAACTAAGCTCTGATACCACTTGATCTGAAAATAGGGGGCTGACTTGTTATGCTATGCAAGCACCCTCTACTTCATTAAAATAAAACTTTCCAGGACCTTGCTCAATGTCTTAGTTATGCAAGAAGTTTTATGTGTCAATTTCATGCTTCTTTTAAATGTTTATGTGTGAGATATTTGTAATATTAAATATGTGTTTTAAATAAATACACAACAAACATATCTTGCAGCAGATATAACCAACAAACTCACAACAAGAAAAAGATGATAAAGGAGTTCAACCCCAACCGGGCTACATCTCCTTGAGCCTCCTTCAATGGACTAGGCTCTCTGGGATTAGTTTTTCAAATATTCTTTTACAAGATGCTGCTCAACTCCAATGGATTTACTGACTGTACCATTGGGTTTAGAATACATAAAAACCCCAGAAATGACTAATAGTACTTTTAAAACAGATCATGGCTCATCCGAGCATGACCTCTTCTACATGTGGCCTTGAGCTTTCCTTGAGCTTCCTTGTGGGAAAAACAATAAAGTCCTCAAAGGGATCTGAAACCTATCCCAATGTCTTCAGAGCATAACAATTAGCCAAAAAATGTCTATTCAGTCACAAAAAACAGACTTGGGCTCATATGAGCATGGCCTCCATCAATGGGGGATTCAATCTCCCTAGAGCTCTCTGAAACTTAAATGGTGAAAAACCTACAAAATAAGCTTCAAATTCCTTTGAAAATAGTGCCAATGGATTCAAAACATCCAAAAACCCCTAGCTGGGCTTTTTCGGCACCTCATTTGGCCAAAAAATAAAGAAGTTAGGCCTCCTACCATTTCCCTCCTTCAAGCTTGTTGTCTCTGGTTCGCCAAAATGCACCTCTGTGCATCCAACCTAGCTCACGTGCTCAATCTTGTGCTAAAACATAGCACCGGCACATAATCACAAAATGGGAAAAAATGTTGAACGATTAACAGAATTAAGCCCCCTAACCGCAAAGCCCCTGGTCGTATGACCATGTGACAGCGCACAAAAGGACAGGGCTAACTGTTGTTCAAATCAAATGGATAAGAAACAAGTGTTTAAATGGGTCAGAGATTTGAACACGTGCATGCGGTGGTCATATGGTTATGTATGTGAACGGGGGCTGGGGATTATCCCCAGCCCTGTCCGTGCCCAAACTTTAATACATGCAAACTTAAATATATTCACAACCATTTATATGACAAGAAGTAATGCAAGGGCTATTGGTAGCCCATGCCATGTGAAGGTGCTCCACCTTGGCGGGAGGTCCGGGGTTCGATCCCCACGGACTCCATATAATTTTGACAACCATATAAAATAAAATGGTGCCACATGGCAGCCCATGTCTGGGCCACGTGGCACCACCCCATTCACCACAATCCTACCACGTGTCAACAGTCTATTCGTCCACGTGTCCTACCATCAATGCCTACCACGTCAAATTCCACCTCAGCATACAAACATGCCATGCCATATGTACGGCCTCTGCCACATCATCTGTATGAACTGTATGGTTTGTACAATCAACAATTTTTTTTGCCTGCTTGGCAATTTGAACAGATCGCGATATTTCACTCATCCGACTTCTGTTTAAACTCGTTTGAGTTGCATTGGGTTCATGACGATGAGGGCTACACACCCATTTGTTTTGAGGCAATTCCAAGAACTTTGATTTTTGAGCAAAATTTTGTCCCCTGGTCTAGATTCTGATCAGGTGGACATTACAAATGTTGCAGAGAATAAACAATTTTTTTATACCAAGGTGAAGAGAAGTAGTTTTAAAATACATGTAAGTTGTCTTGTTTAGGTTGTATGAGGGGTGCATATGATTGCGTGAATATTTGATGCAATTATAACACCTTACAGTTTGATTCTGATAAGAACTTGGCAAGTCCTTTTCCTTTTATAAACTTGGTGGGATTTATGTGCAGGTCATACTCCAATAGTTTGACAATCCACTTCCCTCTTTTTCCCTCAATGTCTGGCTAGACTAGAATCTCTTTGACACTACTGATAAGAACAAAGGTTGTTATGCTAGATTGTAACACATAAGCCCTAAAAGATTTAAGTGCTTTGACCAATGCATAAGACTGATTCTCTAGTATATCATACTTCATCTTAGCATGTCGGAGAGCTATGCTAAAACAGGCTATGGGATTTTCATGCCCTTCTTCATTTTTCTGCAGTAGGATGACATCAATGGTCTCCTCTAAAGAAAAAGAGAAGATGAAGAAATCCTTGGTATAGTTAGGGTTGGCTAATATAGGGGCTTCAAATAAAGTTTGCTTGATCCTTTGGAATTCTTATTTTGCCTCTAGTGACCATTTTATCACAACATCTTTCTTCAACATGTTAGTGATAGGCTTCAAAATTTCAGCAAAATTTGGCACAAAATGTCTGAGGAAGTTTATCTTACCAATAAAAGACTGGAGAACCTTTTTATTTCCGGGGATATCAATCTCTTTAATGGAACAAACCCTCTTTGGATCAATTTTTATACCTCCTGCTGATATGATGTGGCCGATGAGCTTTCCTTCTAGCATGGAAAAGTGAGACTTCCTAGGATTTAGAGATATTCCATATCTCCTGTGTTTCTTGAAACCTTGCTCCATATGATACAAATGTTCATCATTAGACTTGGAGAAAATGGTGATTTCATCCAATTATATAACCATAAATTTGTCATTTTCGTCCACGAAAGCTATGCCCATGGCCCTCTGAAAAGTGGCCCCTGCGTTCATCCTCCCGAAAGGCATCTTGTCATACATGAATGTTCCCCAAGGGGTGGTGATTGTTGTTTTTTCTTTATCTTACTCACACACTACTATCTGGTAGAGTATCAATCTAAAAAGGAAATTTTGTGTGCACCTACCACCCTTTGTAAAATATGATCCATCATAGGGAGGGGGTAATTTTCCTTCAGAGAACACTTGTTGAGATTTCTGAAATCAACACACAAGCATATCTCCCCATTTTTATTCCTTACAGGTACTAAGTTGGCCACCTAGTTTGAGTACCTCAATGGTACAATAATCTTGGCATCAAACATTCTTTTCATCTCTTTCTCAATTATGGACATTAACATGGGATTAAATTTCCGAATCTTCTGTCTGAATGGATTGTATCTAGCCTTTAGAGGGATCTTGTGCTGGATGATGTCAGTGTCAAATGTCTTGAAATATTCATAGGACCATACAAAAATATCAATTTTTTTTTAATGGGACTGACATACCTGTCCTTTTGTTCTACAACTATTTCTTTGGACAACATGATGAGCTTGGGATTCTCAATTGTCCTAATATTGCAATTGGTTATCTCTTCTTCCAATTTCTTCATGGAATATCCTCTGTAGACATCGTTACTGTCAAACAACCTTTCCAATGGAACTAGTCCTCTTGGAATGTGGTTGGTTTTCAGCTCCACAATATCATGACCAACTATTGTCTTCAACATATGAGATGTTTGTTGATCTTCTAATTCCTCATTTTCACCTTCTTGACTTTCTTGATCAATTGATATATTGATATATTGTAGAATTCATCAATGGTGTGTAGAAATATCTGTAGCTCTAGATCATCACTAAATACTTGCTAGTGCTTTATGTTGTTTGGTATGGTTTTTCTATGTCTGATCTCCACCTGATATTTAATATTTGGTCCAATGGGAGGCATGAAAGTGTTGGCAACTAAGGTCAGATAATCTTCCTTCTAAATCTTCTCTCTAGGAATGAAGGAAATGCTAAATGCTAGAAAGAAATTATCGATCAGATCCCATACCTTGTTTCTGTATTGATTTAGCCTCTGTTGTTTAGATTGATAGATGTTCCTCACTTGATTGATGATCAACTCATAATCACTAAAAACTACTAGACAATCAATGGCCATGTCTTTGGCAACCCTCAATCCCAACACCAGAGCTTCATATTCAGTTATATTATTAGTAGTTTCAAACTCCAACTTATAAGAGAGTGTCATTACCTATTCTGAAGGGGAAATAAGGAATATA
>ML861147.1:11678-24336 GCA_009831015.1 Picea engelmannii | reverse complement strand
TGGTGTATTGTGGTGTATTGGTGTAACTCTTATACTATTGTTCATTGCTCATTGGATATAATTGAATGGTTTAAGTATAAGTTGAAAAAGGTTTTTAAATTGTACTTGATACTGATTCACCCCCCTCTCAGTATCAACAGTTGATTCTACATGACTTGTTACGTTTAGTAATCAACACTAACAATAAGTTACAAATGACAATACACTGCACATGTTAGGAGCATTTTGGGAAAGATTTAAACTTGGGCCATTGTGAATATGATCGCCCAAGGTTGTCACTTAATCACACTTGAATGGTCACACACATATATATGCATTTATATGCATGCATATGTCCGAGTGTTTGTGTGTATATTACTAGTGTGCAACGCTTAATTTCCTTGAGGGATTTTCTTGGATCCATGGGGTTACCTTACGGTAATGGTTGAATGTGTGGTTGTAGCTAGAGATATTAAATGACAATGTGCCCTATGCATACATAAGTGGCTCAAAATCCACACCAGTGTCCTTCAATTTTTTTAGTTCACCAATGTGTGCTCTAGTGACAACTTGGAGCGATTATTTTAACAATGATCCAAATTCAAATCCTAGCAGGCATGCTCCTCCCGTTTGTGGGGTTTACTGGATGTGGCTATTGATTGTATCGATTACTCTTGATGTACTAGCCTTCAAGCATATGATTGTATAGTATTAGAAAACCCTATTCTTCATGTGTGTGTGTGTTACTCCCTTTCCTTGGTTCAAATCTCATTTTGTGACATGTTTCATCTTCGTGAGTCAATTGTTGTAAAGCGTTGAATTGGCCCTGAGTCATGAAGAATTTGGTTTACTTTGGGTACCTTCCTCGGAATGAGGGGAAGTACCCAATTCATTTCCTTTGGAAATGCATTCCATGGGTCAATATGTATATGTATATATTTATACATATACATATAAATATGTTGGGTTATGGTTTAGCAACAACTTGGAGAAAATGTTGTAACAATGACTCGGGTTCAAATCCCGATGATAATGTGGGTTGTGTTCTAGTGGAAACTTGGAGCGACTATTGTGACAATGACTTATGTTTAAATACTAGTGTCCATGCACCCTCCCTGTGTGTGTGTGTGGGGGGGGGGAGTCTAGCAACATCTTGGAGTGGTTGTTGTCACAATTACCTGGGTTCAAATCCTGTCAGACATCCATCCTACCTATTTGAGGTTTCCTAGATGTGCCTATGGATAATATTGTAGCTGTTGAGAAATTATTCAAGGTCATATTCAAGTAAATTAATCAATTAAATGATATTTTCCCTAATCACTTGATAATCTAATCACACTACTAAGATCACATGGATTATATGCTCAACTCTTGTTTTTCATTAACCAAATAAAGTTGTACAAATGCAAACAACATTAAGTTTTACAAAAACTAAGAATGAACTCATTAATCATCAACAACCAACCAATTTATAGTTGTTGGAATACTGAGGGAAGGGGGGGGGGGGTGAATCAATATGAGCACTTTTACCACTTTTAATCTCAATATATAAACTTCAACTTAATCAACAATATATAATAAATGCATCATCAAAATATCATGAACATATAAACATAAGAGCATCACATCAACAACATCACATCAAATACACCGTACATCAGAATTTACATGGAAACCCAAATGGGAGAAAAATGCAGAATGATTTCTTATATATCAAATAATAAATTCATTGGAAACACCAAATTCCCAATTCTCCAACACAAACTAGAAGGAGGCACCAACCCCCTGATTTACAGACACCAACATGATGGAAGCCACAACTCCATGAATTCTCTGGCTCCAACTAGAAGGAGGCTACAACCCCTTGATTCTCAGGCTCGAACATGAAGGAAGCTCCAACTCCCCGAGTTCTCCGACACCAACCGGAAGGAGGATACAACCCCATTTCCTTGCCCCATCCTTCCACCCTGAAATATAAGTGTAGACCAGCTGTCACTACCAAAATTACTGCCACTTTCACTGTCACTGCCAATGTCACTGTCATTTCCACTGTCACTATCATTGCCATTGTCACATCAACCTGTAACCTGTCAACTTGACAACCTGCCAATATATCCCACCTATCCCATCAACCTAACCAACTTGTCACTGTCACCGATACTCAACCAGATCCTCTCACATGGATCATATACCAAGGAAACCTCTAAACTAGATGTCCAACATCACCAACACATGCCTCTACCAAGCATGTAACAAGATCACCCACATACCATCACAAGATATGTGTCTCAATCATGTACCAAACCATCAACCTGTACCATAGAAAGCATCAAACGTGTACCACAACCTGTACCACAAAAAGTGCATCAACCATGTACCAACACATGTACGAAACCATGCATCAACCATGCACCAACATTTGTATGAAACCGTGCATCAACCATGCACCAACACCTGTACCAAACTGTGCATCAACAATGCACCTCAACATGTACCAACCCGTGCATCAACCATGCACCATAACCATAACCATCAACCATATACATCAATCACCATACCAAGTACCAATCCTGTACCATACCATGTATCAACCATTCACATGAACGATGTGCATCAACACCATACCATGTGTTAGCACTAGGAATCACCCTCAGATTGCATGGAAGTTAAGCCCAATACCCATCAGGTTATGTGTAAATGTAAATGCGTTTTTAAGGGGTCAAATGGATAAGAATCAATATGATAATGTTCTAACTTAGAAATCTAGGCTAACATGCATGAGAAATTGAGGTCTTGACTAACTTCAATCAGTAAGTGGGAGTAAAGGTGAACAGAGGGAAGACTTTGGTGAGAAAAATGTAGAGGTTGCTATAAACATTAGGTCTGCAATCAACCTAAGGAAGAAAAACTCAAACACAAGATCTTCTTGAATTCAAAGTTTAAGGACACTAAAGAAACATCATAATAATATTATAATCAAACATTCATCATAATATCACCACAAAAATCCAGCATCCGAGGAAAATAAGCTGGAATAAGAAAGTTGATTTCTGTTAACCAAGATGTCTCAAATCAAGTACATAACCAATTTCACAATAACTTCATCAAAATATTACAACATAAGGGAGCCTAGATCAACCATTCGAACCTACTAAAGCATTTAGACTATCTATTTATAACAAAAGGGGAGGCAATGACTGGAGGTGCGAGCTGGCCTTCTTCCCATGAAAATCTCCAAGCAGTTATTTCATCTAACAACTTAAACTAACAAATGCGCTATAAAAAGGGGGAATGTTGGCCACTGATCCAATCAATCTTTGAACTGACTTGATCTTCCTTGATGCACAACTCCCTGCATGCCAAGTCTCCTTCAGAGGCTTGTAACTGTCATCATGCTGCCAACTGCTATCTTTTCCATTCTCCACATCACCAGTCATTCATAAAGATGGTAATTCGATCTCCCTTGATTCCTAGTACCTATTGGTAGCATCCTTTGGTAGCGCTCTCAATAGAGAGATTTTGTAGCGCCTTTACCAAATTCCATGTGATTCCATAGCGCAACCTCCAAAATAGGCATGTCGAATAGGTAGTGCCAAGTGTGTGTGCCTTTGCGCAAAATTCAACCTCTGTCAAAATTTTGGTAGCGCCTGCCTGTTTGCCTCTGTCAAAATTTCGGTAGCACCTGCCTGTGTAATTCACTGTCTGTTAAAATTTCAGTAGCACCTGCCTGTGTGTCTGAATGCAATTTGGTAGCACCCTCGGGTAGTTAGCAACGACATCGCTACACTAGTCTTAGGAGATTAGGCAACGTTGTAGGTAGCAGACTGATGGAACATGAAAATTAGACAATTCCATGGTGCCATAGCGCTGTGGAATGTTTGCGCTACTACTGTTGAAACCCAAAACTCTGAACAAAATGCATTAGAAGCCTATATAACCTGTATAGGTGGCAGATGTATTATTTCCTTAATTACTTATCTTTTGCAAAAAAGGGGCCATATTAAAAAACAGAGCTCACCTTTCATCAGTTACTTCATCAACCTGATACTCCTTCGTGTAGAAGGAGGACTTCCCTTTGGCACAATAGTATGTTTCCCTTTAACAATAACAAGCTTCTTTTCTGGAACTATGCTCTCCTTGGCTGCTAGTTTTGCCATTTCAATAACAGCTTCAACCAATACATTCAAGTTCCTTTGAGAAATTTCATCTTGGAATTGTTGCAGTTTTTCTTTGAGCTTTCTATTATGAGATTGAAAGTATCTTTTTTGCCTATAGAGGTTCTTGAGTTTCCTATGAAGAGGCCGAGCTCTTCTTGCTGCAAATATTGCTAAATCAAGAGTGTGGCTGTAGCCATCCATGAGTTCTTTCATCTTAACCCTGTCTACCTTCTGCTTTCAAATGAGCCACCTCTTTCCTAGCATCCTTGAGTTGCCTAATCAATCTTTTGAATGTCTGGCTACTAGGTGGAGTAGTGATGTGAATAGTCTCAAAAATCTTTTTTTATGGCTTCTTCTTCCTGTTGCATAGGGATTACTTCTTCTATCTAAATAGGCTTCTCAATGCCTTTGCTCTTATCTCTCTTCTTCTTTAGAATGGAGACATTTGGTAGGACCTGTTCTTCAACAACCCCTTTAAGAGATGATGACCTTGTGAAAGGTCTTTTGATCTTGGTGCTAGCCGCTGAAGGAGATGAAGAGAAGTGTAGCTTCCTCCCTTTCTTTTCTGTGGCTTTAATAGAGGAAGGGACCTCTTCTAACTCTGGTGCAGAAGGGGGTGAAAGGTCTCTTTGTGGAGAATGGTAAGCCTCCTCCTCAGTTCTTGCAACCTCCTTGATATCTTCTTGATCCTAGACAAGACATTTACTCTTTCTTTTCTTGCTAGCACTTGTTGGAGAAACACTGGTGGATGGCAAAGGGATTGCTATTTGTGATTGAGGAGTAGCTTCTATGTTCAATTTCATGTGAGAAACAGTAATGGATTTTTCCCATGAGATGTTCTTCTTTCTCAGCTTCTTAGAAACCAACATTCTAATCAACCTAGAATGAAAAATGCTAGTATCCACATCCTTTGAATTGGATTGAACCATGTCTGACATCTTTCCTATACTCCTTAGCAAATAGAAGGGAATGCTCATTTCAAATTTTCCAGTAAAAAATGCAACATAAGCCTTATATGGTACAGGTATAGTGTATTGAACCTCCCTTCACATGTGAAGTACCTCTGAATGATAATCAATATTTTATCAAATTCTCCAACCAGATGATTTCTTGGTAACCCTTTGGAAAGATTTTCAATTTGATATCAGGATTAAGGAAGTGTTTAGCATAGGATGCATCCAAGGCCATGGATTTAAGCCAACTCTCCCCAGTGATAGGGATCCATGTAGCTGTTGAAATAGAGGTCTCAGACAACTCAAATTCTAGGTCCCCTACCTTGGTATTCTGGCCATAAAAATGTAAGGAAAACTACCTTGTCACCTCAGGATGACCCCTTTGCATATTTTGGTAGAAAGTAAGGAAGCCCACTCTTCTAAAAACTTCTCTGGCCATGGGCTCTGCCTCAAATAGATGCATGTCTGCAGGCTCAGTTCTAACCACGTAACCTCCTTTATGTGACCTATTCTTCAAAGGAGTCTCCATGGTTTAGGATGAAATATTAAGAGCTATGGAGTGGTGATGACCAGGAGAATCAAAGAGTCAGACTTCAAGTGAAGAGTGGCTTCCCCTTTCCAGGAGATTACCCTAACTCAAACTGGTTGCTAGCTTAGGAAACACTGTCTATGAAAATACCTCTCTTGACTATGTACATATATAAAAACTAAGGAAAAACATATGGTGAAGGGATACCCTATGATTGTCTTTGAAAACTGGGTCAAAAACAATCCAACTCAACATATAGAGGAGCCAGGGGAAAAACAACGTCGTTTCAGTAGCGTTTCTAGGTAGCACACTGCGCATACAGAAGATAAAACTTGCTTGAACATTGAGAGCTAAGGAGCAGTGGCAGGAAGATGTATTAAGACCAATAAATGGGTGATGGTAACTGCAGGTTTGAGTGGAGGGAAAAATGATAGGATGACGTGAGGAAAATATCTCCTCTAGCTATGTAGGCACGATAGCTACCAAAACTCCAAGCGGTAATTTCTCCTTGAAATTGATATGCAAAGGGGGAAAAAACATGGAATACCTGGAGAAAAAAGACAACTCGAATTTTCATCGAAATCTTAGGAAAGTATCATGAGAAACTCGGCCTCTGAATCCACCTCAGCATGAGATCTGGTAGTGCTACTGCCAACTGGTCTGAACTGGTAGTTTGTGCAGTGCATCAAATTGAGGTTTTCAAAATTTGAAAGCTGTTATCAGAGCTCATAAAGATGAATTCTCAAAGGCATATTTTTAACTAACCATGGTGTTGAAAACAAGGAAGAGATGACATCAACATAATAATAAAGAATCACGGTGAAAGATGAAAGACATGGAGTGCGCTACGAAAATTCTTGGTGAGTTGGCAACGCTCCTTTTCAAATAATGATTTGACTAGTAAGCATGGGACAAAGCACATCAAGACAAGGCTACAGAGGCATAAGTGAGGAGGGTGGCATGTCAATTCGAGCTGGTCATGGAGTGAGTGGAACTTAGTGTCAAATCATGGAGGGGATCAAAACATAAGTCATGAAAAATAAACCTAGGCCAAAAGTTCATGTGAGGATCAAATTTTGAGCCATGACTTAAAACTTTATTTATCAAAGTTATCTAAGTAAATTACACAATTAAGAGACAAAACAAAATAAAAAAATATAAAGGCTTATAAAAATCAAAACTAAGGGCTAAAGACCCAATGCAACTTAGTGTGATAACATTGGATCCACAAGGGATGGCATGCTCCCTGCGAGCTACCAAGAACGAGTAGATTCAATGCGTTATCCTAGGGCTATGGGGTCAGTTATTAAAACAAAGAAAAAAAAAGATTGATGATATTTACAATGGCATGGGAATCCACACATGGCTCAAGCAAAATACTTTTTTAGAAAATGCCCATTGACAGGGCCACCAAAAACTTCTTCATCCTCTAAATTCTGCAACTTGTAAGTGTTATTCGAGAATACCTCATAAATTTTGAAGGGATCGATCCATAAGGCTTCAAATTTACCATGCTTGCCTTTGTATTGTTTTGGTGCATCCCACTTGAGCACCAAGTCTCCTAGATGAAAGTCATCTTTGTTTACCTTTTGGTCGAAATCCTGCTTGATCTTTTGTTGATGATCATGTGCTTTATCCAGAAGCTGATCTCGAGTTTGCTACACTTCCACTAGCTGCTGTATTCTTCTTATCATATCATCCGAATCCCCTTGGTAGTCCTTAAAGAATTTTGCCACATGCTAGGCCAATTGAGAAGGAAAGATGGCCTCAACCCCATACACAAGCTGGAAAGGAGAAATACCAAGGGACCTCTTTGTTGTCACTCTGTCAGCCCATAAATAAAATTTGAGCTTGGAATCCCATGCTTTCTTCTTGTCCTCTAACAATATTTTGATGATCTTTATAAGGCTCTTGTTAGAGGACTCTGCTAGTCTATTCCCCTGGGGATAGTAGGGATTTGAGTGAATCAAAGTGATTCCAAGATGCTCACAGAACTGGATCAATGGTTCAACCTTGAAAGATGCAACATTATCAGTAACAATTATGTTCAAACAACCAAACCTTGCCATAATATCCTCAAGAAAGCCAATGATCACTTTGTGAGAATAATTCCTTGTAGGGATAACTTCTATCCACTTCGTAAAGTAATCCATGGTAGTGAAGATCCACCTATGTTGACCACTGGAAGCAGGATGAATTTCCCTAATAAAATCTAGACCCCACTGCTGAAAGGGTCTTGAAGCTACCACATGCTTTAATGACAAAGACTTTGACAGAATTCAAGAGAGCAGCAGATTACACACAAACACAAATTGTATTATTGCTTAATAGACACAACACAATACACATATATAAAGCTGGATTCAGATCCAACTAACTCCACTCTTGGAGGGATAGGTTGAGAGAATATCTCAACATCCTCCTACAAATCTTCAAACCAATCTCTAAATTAATCATTAATTCTAACACCCTCCCTTAATGATTACATTACAAATAAACCACATATTATAATTCTCAAATTACAACATATATCTCTGTCTGATCTGGTCTTCATCAGCACTCTCACCCACTCTGAAATCTCCCGGTTTACGCTCTTTCTTCTTCACAACTTCGAGCTTTCCTCTCGACTCATTTAAGATAAAAACACTTCTGACCATCTTTGATGAATTTGTAGGATCAAAGATTCTTGACACCCCCGAAGAAGAGTCTAGATACTAAACCACCCTATTGAAATACTTCCATCTGTGAAATAACCCCGAAGAATAAATTTCAACAGTTTTGTAGGAAAGTACTCTAGTTAGAGAATGTATTCAGCAATCAATCCTCCAAAATGACCTTTGTGAATTTTAGGACTGAAGATCTGGCCATAAAGCCCCGTAAAGATTCTTCTATGATCTGGCCTTCTTTGTAATCATATAAAAACAGACTTTAAGAAACACACGCATACAAAACCACTAACACACATTCAGCTGAAGATCCAGGCACACCTCTGTCGTAGAAGGAAGTTGTTGTAGATCGGTAAACAATGGTCTATTAGATGCCGATCCCTGAGATTTGATGTGATCATCTCGTTTCGTCCATGGAAAATGGCTCCTACACCTTTGCTTGCCTGCATGACCGTTTGAATTTAAACTCCAAACATCACAGCCTTCTGAATTGCTGCAAGATTCGGGTATGAAGTCACTATAAATAACACGATCCCTCATGCCGTGTGGTGAAAGGAGAGAAGATCCGGGTATTCTCTCACGGCTAAACAGATCAATACCATTATACATGTGTTGTTTTCCTGAATAGTTTGAATCGACAGAGGGCGATCTGTGAAACCTCGTCATTGCCCGACGCCGCTCTCGTTTATGGGCGTTTTGATGGCCGCCGAGAGCCTGAGAAGTCGGGAAAACCCTACAACAATATCTATACTGGCTGCAATCAATGGAACGAGCAGTAAATGGAACGATCTTTCAATTAAATGTTCAGCAGCAGATCCTTCACGCGGATTCCTCAGCAGTCAACAAGAATCAATTTTTCAGTCGGTTCCTCCTTCAGCAATGGATATGAACAGGGAAGGCGATCCCCGAATTCCAGCGAAGATCCATTGCAAATCAGGTGGCTCTTGTATTCTCCACGCTGAAGCCAATCCAATTCAGTCCTTCCTTTTGTTTTTTTCGTGCAACAATGGAAATATCCAACAACATGATATCTCAATAGATTTACTTGCACACAAGATAAATTAACAAACACACACAGAAAACTTACAAACAAAAATTCAAACAACAATATATATCTACTCTCCTACATATGTACAGAGAATATAAGCGATTACAGCTCTCACATTCCCCTGGCCTTCCCGTGAGGGAATCAAGCCAGACCAGGCTCTGATACCATGACAGAATTCAAGAGAGCAGCAGATTACACACAAACACAAATTGTATTATTGCTTAATAGACACAACACAATACACATATATAAAGCTGAATTCAGATCCAACTAACTCCACTCTTGGAGGGATAGGTTGAGAGAATATCTCAACATCCTCCTACAAATCTTCAAACCAATCTCTAAATTAATCATTAATTCTAACAGACTTGAGTTCCTACATTCTAGAGAATTTTTTAAACTTAACACAGGCTCTGATCTTAGCACAAAAATCAGTGAATAGACTAGGTGAGAAGTACCTAGCCCTGAGAATATTATATTATGTGGTCCTCCAAAAATGATGCCCACCACATAAACTGTCATGAAAATCAGACATAATCTTTTGGGTTTCTTGTGGGTCTAGGCATCTCAAAATCACTCCTAATGGATCTTTCCAATACAAGACTTGATCAACAAGAAAATATTTAATTGATTTGAGATTTAAGGCTCTCACCTTATTCTTTTCCATACCATCGGGAGGTTGCAATTTTTGTAGAAACAATATAATGTCCTTGTACCAGCTGCAATCTGCCAATGTAGGGATGACTTGAGAACCTTTGTCAGTCAATTCGACCTGCTGATTTTCTGAGCAAGTGTTGATGAAATTTACCCCCAAAGCTAAACAATTGGATTCAGCCAACAACTTGGCTAAACCTTTGCCTTTAACCAATTTGGTAGGCTTAATCTCAAGATCAAATTCAAGGATTTTAGCAATCCACTTGCTCCTTTTACCGTCTATATCAGGCTGAATAAGAATTTCCTTTACAGAAGCTGATGGGACATGAGAAATGACTCTTGAATGCAGAACATAAAATATAATAGACTTGAGAGATTTAACCAATTCATAGAATTGCTTATCCATGATGTCATACTTTAATTCAACATCTCTCAATGCCCTGCTGAAAAAATCAATGGGCTGCTCTAAGCCTTCAATGTTCTTCTGCAATAAAACAACTGCTACTGTATCAAATGAAGCGAAAGAAAAAATAAGAAAATCCTTGGAGTAGTTCGGGAAAATGAGCATAGGGGCTTCAATCAAGGATTTCTTTATTTGATCAAAATAATTATGGGATTCAACAGTCCATTTGATTTTATTTCCTTTTCTCAACATGGATGTAATATACTTCACCAACTGAACGAAATTTGAAACAAGCCTTCTCAAAAAATTAATTTTTCCCAAGAAAGATTGAACCTCCTTCTTGGATCTAGGGGGTGACAAGGTTTGGATATATTCAACCCTACTGGAATCAATCCTTACCCCTTCAGTTGACACAATATGCCCAAATAATTTTCCCTCCTTCATGGAAAACAATGACTTTTTTGGGTTCAAAGAGAGACCAAATTTTTTGCATTTCAAGAAAACCTTTTTCAAATGATCATAATGTTCTTTATCAGATTGTGAGAACACTATTATTTCATCTAAATAGATAACTACAAACTTTTCATTCTCTCCAATAAATTCTATGTCCATGGCTCATTGAAAGGTCACCCCTGCGTTCATCAAACCAAAGGGTATCTTAGCATACATGAATGTACCCTAAGGAGTGGTAAAGGCTGTCTTCTCTTTATCTTCTAGAAAGACATATATCTGATTGTAGCCAGAAAATCCATCAATCATGGACATCCTAGATGTACCTGTCACCCTCTGTAATATGTGCTCCATCTTGGGCAAAGGGTAATTATCCTTTTTAGAGCTTCTGTTCAGATTCCGTAAATCGACACAAAGTCTGATTTCTCCATTCTTTTTTCTCACTGGGACCAAGTTGGCCACCAATTCAGAATACCTTAAAGGAATAATAATTTTATCATCTAAAAGATTTTTTACCTCTTTTCTTATCACAAGCAACAACATAGGATTTATTTGCCTCAACTTTTTCCTGAAAGGTTTAGTCTCTTCCTTCAATGTGATCTTGTGCTCTATAATGTTTGTGTCATATGTTTTGAGATCTTCATAAGTCTAAGCAAACACATCAACAAATTATTTTAACAACTCAATATATTCAACTCTCTTCTCCCTTGATAGGATGTTTGACAACTTGACATATTTTGGATCCTTCTATGTACCCACATTGCACTCGGTTACATCAACATCATTAGTTGACCCTTTCCCCTTTACTGCCACATCATTTCTATTAAATAATATTTCTAAAGGAACTATTCCTTTTGGAATGTAGTTTCTAGGTAATTGCACAATATGATGATTAGCAATTTTATTAAGGAAAACATCAGCATGAGGATTATTTTTAGAGTCATGATCCTGATCAATGTGTAATGCAGAAAACTCATCAACACTCTCAAGGAATTTTTTAATTTCAAGATCATCTTCAAACACCTTCCAATGATTGACATTGTCTAGTATAGAAGGTCTGTATTTGAATTCTACATCATACTTGAGTTTAGGTGGTAAGGGGACTCTAAAATTGCTTGCTGATATATCCAAAGAATCAACCATGGCCTTCTGGATAATGCATCGGCCACTGCATTGTTCTTTCCTTTGACGAATTCAATGTCAAAGTCGTAGGCTTGTATTTTTCTTACCCATTTTTGCTGTCTTTCATTCAAATCCTTCTGCTCCAATAGATATTTAAGACTATTATGGTCTGATTTGACCACAAACCTTGCACCTACCAAATATTGCCTGAATTTGGCTAGTGCATGCATGATAGCCAACGTTTCTTTGTCATAAATGTTGTAAAGTAGTTCAGGACCCCTGAGTTTCCGAATTTCATAGGCAAGGGGGTGCCTGTTCTGCATCAACACGGTCCCTATACCTTCCCTCGAGGCATCACACTCCAAAGTGAAGGGTATGCCGAAATCAGGAAGAGCTAGAACTGGGCAAGTGCTCATGACCTCTTTCATTTTCTCCATCGTGACTTGGGCCTCATCATTCCATTTGAAGGACCCCTTTTTGGTTAGGTCATTCAAGGGTGCGCACAGTTGAGAAAACCCTTTGACAAATTTCCTATAGTATGTGCATAGGCCCATGAATCCCCTCAGTTCTGTGAGTGTTTTCGGAGTAGGCCATTCCCTAATGGCTGTTATTTTCTCCTGGTGTACATGTACCCCTTTTGCCCCTATGATGTGTCCCAAGTAAAGCACTTCTATCATTCCAAACTCACACTTGGATT
>ML861143.1:24438-45648 GCA_009831015.1 Picea engelmannii | reverse complement strand
TGTCTTGAGCTATAGCTTTCGATCAATAACAAGGTTGAGTTGGTTTACATCCGAATTTTTTTAATGTCTGAGCTTTCAATGGGAGACAATATTGATATGGTTGATATCAGAATTTATATATGAGCTATAGTTTTCAATGGAAGACAATATTGTTTTATGTCTGAGCTATAGCTTTCAATGGGAGACAATATTGATATGGGAAAATTATAATTTTGTATATGCAAACATCGCACATTGTGTACAATGCAATAACAAGGCTGAGGTGGTGCAATAACAAGGCTGAGTTGGTTGACATCCAATTTTTTTAATTTATTTTTATGTTTGAGCTATAGCTTTCAATCAATAACAAGGCTGAGTTGGTTGACATCTTAATTTTTTTTTATGTCTGAGCTATAGCTTTCAATGGGAGACAATATTGATAGAACAATTTTTTTTTATCCCAAAAAATAAAAATGTATCTTCTACATGGAAGGTACAATCCTTAGGTGCTTATGCTTAATACACAAAAAGTAGTTGAGACTTGCTCCTTCTTATGATGAAGGCTATCTAGTGGCTTGAAAAAAGACAAATCATACAACTCAAAAAATGTAGACTACAATCCATGAAAATTCCTTACAAAAAATCTTTGCACACATAATGAACTACGAAAAGACTAAACCGACAAGTAAAATTACAAATAAAAAAGTATTCCATCTCTTTTGGAGAGTAAATCTCCTTTAGAGAATTCTTCCAAAACAAATTGAATTTCACGCAGAAGTATAATATCTTTGGAAAGAGCATCGACACTAGTATTTAAATCCCTTTGAATATGAGTAAAGCTAATATGATTAAATAGGGCAGTGATCTCACGAAGTTGATGCACAATTTATTGTAGACCCAAATTAATAATTTGAACCTCCTCCTTCATCCAATCAATAGCCAGCTTGGAGTCCCCAAATACCTGGAGTTCATGAACATCCCTGAGCACTGCAAGTTCAAGTAGCATGAACAAGGTTTGAAATCACAAGTTGTTGGTCCCCTGACCCAAATTTGGTTTACCATAAACACAATGAAACTCAGAGAAATGGAAAATAAAACCCAGTCCAATGAATCTGCATGGGCCTTGGCATGCCCCATCAAAAAATCCCCATGCAACATATTTGTTGATCTCCACTTCATTGACCAACTGAGGATGTTTCATCTTTAGAAAAAGCTTGTAGCATGAGTATTAACAGATCGATTATATTTGTAACACCCACAGTTTTCCATCATTAGAATTCAGTTGAAGAGATTTTTTTATGGCATTAAATGGCTACTATGTCCCCATTTTCTGTAAATATTTGCTTGGCAAAGAGTAATGATTCTGACAGAAAGGAAATATTGCAAAATATTAAAGAGTTTGTTGCAAACTCATGTAGTTTATGTTATGCACCTAAACCTTATTTACTTCTAATTTTGTATCAACAACACAATTTGTGTTCTTTAATGTTGTGTCTCCATTTAGAAGTGATATTTTGGTTGGAAAGTGTAACGTATCCAACACCCATGATGAGTCTCGTCATCCCCGAAAATGACTTTTCTTGCTAAATACAACTCTAAAAATGCCCCATACATATAACAAAAAACCAAGGGGCAGCATGCGCATAAAATTTACAACAAACAACATGTTGATTTACCCATGCACCTACAACATTTATAAAATCATGAATACATCTAGTAAACACCCAAGATTTACACAACATTCAAATAAAAAATTTACACAGCAGAATAACATAAGAATAGAACATAAACACTTATCCATTAATAATTAACCAACTGGATGCATACGAAGGATAAACATCCTAGCCATAGGCACTAGTGTTCATTTTCTCTCAACAAAAGGGCACCCTCGAGTTGAGGCTATGAGTCCACAAGGAGATCCAACCCATTGACTATCCACTATCCACACACAGAACAACCTCCAGCCCAAGTTCTACTCCTACAACAGTTCCAATCCACCAACTCTCTCTTTTCCCACAACCTGCACTACCCAATGAATGTACCTCTTTCACTGCTCACAGTCCCTCAGGATGTGCCATTCGTTTATCGTGGCCCTTAGTGCACTCAGTTGGGCATGAACTCTCATATGGGGACCCTCAAGAATTCTTGGTTTCCCAAGAAGTTTTCACATCATCCCTCACAAGGCTCTTGAGTCATTTCCTCAACTAGAAATGCACTACAGGATTACAAGTTCCCATTTTTTTTTACAGGAACACATACCTCTTTCTCAACAAAAAACACAACCAAACAATGACTACCTTCAGTATACCATGGTTGGTCCTCTTCCCAGACCTCTGATATTCCTTTGCTTCCCAAAACCTGCCTATACAAACTATTCTCCATCCAAAAACGTGACTATCCAAAAACTGCCCCCTTGGCCATACGAATTTCCCCTCTTTGTTTGCTTGCTTGACTTGACTTACACTCTTCCCAAAACTGATTGTACTCACTCCCATGCTCTCCAATAACTATGGGGCATGACTTCTCACACCTCCCCTCTTACAAGAGTTAAATGATTAGCTTTCAACACACTCCACATCAAATTAGAAGGTTATATACAATGATAATAATTCATGAATGTGGGTTGTATTAATACCCATGAATAAAATCCCCTTGGACCCCTCTCTCTCGTGGAATCATATTCCCCCATCATTTTCATCTCTCTCGTATCGCAACCAACGATTACTATTTTATTGATTATTTCAATGTACATAATATACAATTCGGCCCCTGACCATATTAATCAATACGGGATATTTTCCCAATCATATCGACTCACCAGCCTAATTCACGTTTATACAATTATATTAAAATTTGTGGGAATTAAAACCAGGGATGTTACAGAAAGTGGTGTTTAAAAATCAAAAAAAAAAAACTAGCACAAATCCAGTGACATTAGGTTGAAAGTGGTGTTTAAAACTAAAATAAAAAATTAAACTAGCACAAATTTATTTTAACCTGAGATCTTTTTAAATGAAAAGAGGATTGTATTTTAATATTTTTAGGTATTTAGTAGATATAGAGTTACGATGTAATTTTACAATGTCACAACCGCCCATGTCGATAGCAAACATATGAGATTTCAAGTGGTATTCACCAATTTGGAGATGCACATTTTCACAATGCCCTCGACAATTCATGGACCCACCATTGGCAATCATGATTTGGAAATTATTGACTGTACGGATATAGCAATTAGTTTCTTGGGCAATGTGGCGATGAATAAAATTATGGATGCTTCCACGATGAATAAGAATGACGACCTTCCTATGCTTGATGTAACCAATTAGCTTGAGGGTTTGAGGAGCAAAGAATCCAGTGAGAGAATTTGGGGAAATGATCGGTTCTAATTAGGGAGGGTCTGAGGGAGGGGTTATGTCAGTGGGTTCAGGTGACATAGACACAAGGGGAACCTCAACATCCTCTTCTGAAACATCCTTCGAGATGGCCATAAAAATATTTTGTTCCTAACACTTGTGTCCCAAAAAATATTTGTCATCACAATTATAACAAAGGCCTTTGAGTTGGGATTCATCCATTTCGGTCCTGGTCAATTTCTGTATCTTTAGTGGAGTAGAAGGAAGACTGGGAGTTATTGGTTTAGTGCGAGGAATAAAGGAGGGTTTTATGTTTTGAGAAGAGACAACCTGTTGTGCCACCTTAGCTCTTTTAGTAGTTTCCAACCAACTTTAAGGACGAGCCATGAGGACATGAGCACAAATCTCATCCTTGAGGCCACTGATAAAAAACTCTCGAAAAAAAACATCAGACATGCCCTCTGTACGAAAAGTCAGTCACTCAAAAGCAGTTGTAAATTCTTCCATGGTGCCAGATTGTTTCAACTTTGTCAAACGACCTAAATGGTTGGTGTTAGTGTCAAACCATTCATAAATATCTACCACAAATTGTGTCCAAGCCACATACCCTTGGCGGGCATTTTTTCTCCATTTCCACCATTGTCAACGTTCTTGATCTAGATGGATAACACCATACCGGAGTTTTGCCAACTCATATGTAATGCCATACAAAGAGAAATAATGTTCTATTTGTGTTACCCAACCAGTGAGATCCGATCCATCAAATTTGGTCACATCGACACGTGGAAGGCATAGGTCACACTAAAAGTGTTGGGGCTGAAAATTCTGGGAATGAGAGGAAGTTTCACCTTCAATATGCAAAGGTGGGTCAGATACGGGAAGATTTGCAGGGATATGCAGCTTGGCGCAGATCATCATAGTGACAGATTCAAGTTGGGTAGTAATTTCTTGTTTAAGCTCTTCTTTGAGTTTCGTGATTGAGGTGACGATGGAGGGATGCATCTTTTGATTGATGATGGAAATATTGGAACTGAGTTGTCGCACTTCTTGTTGGGTTTATGTGAAATTAGAGTACAAGGTAGTGAAGTGAGCTTCCAAGTCTTGGCTACGAGTATGGGTCATGATGACAAAGGAACACAAAAAGGGGTGGGTGGGACCACACAGAAAATGGGTTATGGGTGAAGTGTATCACAATGATCAGGGAGATGAGTGGAATCCAATGGGGTAAAGCTAAAATAACGGTGTTGGAAGGGGGTCGGGTCCACAAGAAAAAAAAAATTGCTGAAAAATATTAGGTATGACTGCAATAAGGACGAAGAAATAAATCCAGTGGAATAGGTCTCAAATAATGGTGCCAACAGGATCCCAACTTCTCTCTTTGTTTTTTTCCCGACTTCTCTCTTTGTTTTTTTTTACTACTGCGGAGTTATATTCTAATCTAAAGAATACTGCAGTGATGAAATGCCCAAATGCTTAACAGGGAGAAATGCATAGAAATTTCGCAACTCGAATGCAGGAGACACAATTGTGCTGCAATAGATCTTGTCTTTTCTGTTTTTGTTTTCCTCTCAAGGGTTAGGTATTCAAGGGTTATACAAACAATGTTTTCCCTGTGCTATAGCTGTCTGATATATGTGCGGGGTCGAATAGTAGTACTCGGCCCAATATCTCAGGGAACCAACTAAGGAAACTAGATCGTGCCCTTAGCCATACTACCTGACTACCCAGATACTAGAGAGTATCTTCTTGAGTGTTTTTCTCGGTGACACTATAGTAGTCATGTGGTCGATTGGTTTATCTATGGAGGGATTCAGGAGATCTAGGTCGATCCATGTATAGGTGTTTTCTGATGCGCTACCACTCGAAGGGGTACTAACAGGGGTTACAAGGGTGGCGAATAGATGTGCGCTTAAGTACCACTTGTATTTCCTGCGTGTATGAATCCTCGACCGCAGTTTTATGCGTGTAACGACAAATCTCTGTAGCTTAAAGACGTCGAAATACGTCTCTACCCTGAAAAAAATTAACGGACAATTTTCTACCAAGGAAGGTGCTCTGATACCACTTGTAATATTTGATAGATATAAAAAGCATGCAGAACAAAAATAAATAGCTAGAAATGGAAGATGAACAACAATATAACTAGAACAACACCACAATAATACCAAAATGATGACAGAATAATACCAGAAAGAACACTTTGATTATTGAGAGCAATGTTCACTTGCCTCTTCGAGGGGACAACCTCCAGCGGAGCAAAGCTCTATTACAATAGTATCCAAGACAAGAGTTCTCATACCCTTGACTCCTATTTATAGTAAATATGTCTATCAAAAGAACCATCTAGAGGAAGATCCTTCTAGAAGCAGAAGCTTCTATTAGGTCTTCTTACATTGGACTTATTCTTCCTTATTGCTAGGCCTTATTAATATTGACCTTTATTACATGGAAATATATTATTCTACCTACGTGAGGGGTTAGGTCCCTAACACCTATCCTAACCTCCCTACTTTAGGCTACTTGGGAGTTAGTTAATTGTGTATGTGGTCATCCTCTTTGAATAAGGCTCATTATATAGTAGTGGATAGTTATTTAATGTAAAATGATCCACTTTGTAAGGCCCACTAGCTAGTTGGTATCCACTAATGATGGGACTACAAGTAGTTAGGGTTTTTCTATTGAGGATCTATTTAAAGAGATAGGAGGCTATGTAACGTTTTGCCACGTATTGTTGTATTTGTAGTTTTGGGCTTCGATCCCCTTCTTTTTAGCTTTCTTTTGTGGTGAAGGTTTTTTTTTAGTTGCAGAAGCTTTCACTTTCTGTGTTTTGACTGCGGGTGTTTCAGTTGACTTAGTCTTGGTAGGTTGTGTGTCCATGATGTTAGTTTTTTCAGTCTGCTTTTCAACATTTTTTGAAACCGTCTCGTCTGTCTCTCCCCTAGGAAAGATCTTTTTCACTTGGGCAGTTGCGAGACTCTTGTTTCTACGCCTTAGATTGTACTTCTGGTGAAGCTCAACCATTATACCATCTGCAATACCCTGGTAGGTCAAATATTCAAAAGTACTGTTGTTTATGTCATTTTACAATCTATTTTCTTTATTTAAGGATTTTTCATAATATTGTCTCGATAAATAGGGTTGTGGATCATCATTGCCAAGATTGTTTATATCTTCCTCCAATTCCTCGAAATCTTCAAGGTCTTCACCTCCTATAAAGTTTTTACTCTTAAAGGGGGTTTGGATTTTTTTATCCTCATTTTTAATTTGTCTTCGTTGAGCTTGAGGATTGGGATTCCTTCTGAAATCCTTTCTGGGAAAATGGTGATTTTTTTTTTGATCTAATTCCATTTTTGAAATCTTATTAGACAGTTCTTTAATTATTCTAGCCATGTCATCCATTTTGTCTCCTAAAGATCCTCCTGATCCAGAAGATCCTCCTTGTTCTCTGTACCTTTTGATTTCATTGTTTCCAGTCTCTATTTTGGCTTTTAGCTTTCCTGAAGCCATCATGTTTGATTCAATTTCTAGGGCATCGTCTTGCATCTTGGTGAGGTCTATTGATCTCCTCTCTCTTAATAGTAGTTTGAAATCAGGGTCGAAAGCTCAAGTGAAAGTTACTTTTGCTGCAGGCTGAGAAGGTTTGACCTCGATGGGAATTTTATTATACAATTTATTGAACCTTTCGGTGAACTCAAGAACTGATTCAAAATTTTTCTTTCTAAGAGCCCCGAATTTAGTCAGATAATAGAGGTGATCTTTCCTTTCTCCCCATTGTCTGATGAAAGCACTTTCGAGTTCATTGTATGACCTTAAAGATCCCACTGCTAAGCCTCAGAACCGGGTTCTGACTCGCTGTTCGAAAGTTTGTACTAAGAGTCTAGAGTATACATCTTCGTGTTCAAGTCCTAGGATGTCAGGAAATTGGTCAAAGAAATTGATGTGTTCTTGGGCGGTTAAATCACCTTCCCCTGTGAATTTTGGGAGATTTTTCATGTAATTTTCGAGTGGATCATGGAGAGGAACCAAGAGGACTAAAGGGGCATATCTAGCAGCCACCTTAGAAAATATTCTAGGGAGTGGTACTTGACGATCTTCTCCTCCAGTACCCCCTGCAGTGTTACCTCCAGCCCCACCTCCTCTAGCTGCTGCCATTGATGGTTTGGAGACTAGGACAAGGAGCTTAAAAGGGGGGGATTTACAAGGATGTGGCACCCTTTTGGATGTGTTTGGATATGCTAGAAAGGTTTCAAAAAATTGGTTATTAAGGTGCGAAAAAGTTGATAAAGGAGGACTGGGAAAAAGTGGACTTGCTTCTTTAGACTCATAGGGCGAATATACTGGATATTCGTCGAAGTATGGGGAAGTAGGGATCCGAATTTTGGGAAAATAAAAGGTGTTGATCGAAGAGGGAGGTGAAACAAATCTCGTATATCTGTGAGTGAGAGAAACATGTGAGAAATTCTTGGTTTTATAATCAGGTAGAACCAAATCGAGTTCTAGCATTGCAGTTCCACAGGTAGATTGGTCTTTGCTAGGAGGTGGAGTATTTGATCTTTCAAGTAGATCCTTATTGTTCGACTGTGTAAAATCAGGTTGGAAAATCTCATTTGTCAAAGAGGTAGCCCATTTAAGAGATCTGCTTGATTTTAAAAAAATGTCCGGATCAGAAACGGACGAAGTTTGTTTTTTGTCAGGATTCTTTCTCGAATTCTTTCGGCTAAAAGCCAATTTACTTATCGTGGAGTCACTAAGTGAAAGGTAAGGTAGCCTTAGAAGTTTTTTCGCTCTTTGTTCACTATCAAAGAAAGAAAATGTCAATGTCGTTCTTCCCAGGGAAAGGTTTCATGTCTTCGTTCCTCGACAACGGCACCAAAAAGATGTTGTTCCTAAGTTTATACTTTAAGGATCTAAAGTATACCGTCAAGGAATCCAAAAAAGGTAGAGATAGTCAATGGGTAAAAAGATCAGTTTAATGAAAAGAAAGATCAAATTTGGTTCCTTAACTGTCTCTGTCTAGGTTCCCTTTGCTCTTGGATGCTAATATCCCTTTCAATCACGACCCATGAACGTTCAAGTTCTACCCATGTACTTGCTGCTTGTAAGATGGTATTGAATAGGTTTAACGCAATGCTTGTATGATCTAATAGGCCGGGTTCTATATTAGGTTGTCTGGTAACTGGAACAATCATGAAAGCTAAGGGTTTTCTTTTTTGTAAGTCAAGTTTGTTTTTAAGGGTTGCAAATTTCTGATTTGAATCAATAAAAATAAAACTTCCAAACTATGAATCAATAGTATAATAGAAATAAAGGTCGTTTCTAGTATCTGAGTCAAATTTAAAGGAGACAATGCATGGAATGAAGAAAAAAAAAGAAACATATAGTTGTATAACAAATGTGAGTCATCAATTAAAGAGGAATCTCACTTTATGCTAATAGAAGAAAGAGAGATGATAACTTTGATGAAGTATACAATTTCAGAATTCTAAAACGTTCATAGGTCTTATATCCGCTGATAGTTGATATAGAGGAAAAACTGCAAATAGTTAGATAATTTGACTGTTCAATCACTACAATAGAGGTTGCATCATGAAATCATTCATCGAAGGTATGAAATAAAAGATGGAATGACAGAGAAACACATAACTCAGGCTTGACAAGATCTGGAATCTTCAATCTATATTGTATTAATTCTGGCAAAATGAAATTTTCTCTTTACAATCCCCTCCAGAAAAAAGCCTGGTCTTAGTCTTGAAAAGTTATATTTATACAAAACTACCAATCCTAAGACGATTGGTGATTTCCTAATTTATAGTGACTAACTATTTGTTAAAAATAGATCAGAAACCGTTTGCGTGATCTTCTCCATTTTTCCGCTTTCTTGGAAGTAAAGATCCTCCAAATGATATTTTTACTTTGTTGATGAATCTCATTCTTTTGATCCAATATATTCAATGCATCTCTCCAGGAACTGTGTAAAATTTATGGGGGGTTCTGGAAGGTCCTTTGCTTTGAACATATAAACCTTTCTCTGTATCTTGGAGAGATGGTCTTCAACTCCTTTATCTGCAAACTTTATCAACTGCAGTTTTAAGTTGGGCTCAACTAACAACCTGTCTATTAGGGTGACATCCATTTCTCTTAGCTATGAAATTTCTATTTGAATTTTACTCAAATTTTCTCTAAAATTTAATTGATGTCTTACAATATTAATCTGTCCCAGAAGTCCTGCACAATTGCCTTTTCCAATGTTTAATGACCTTTTGTCTAAGAAATCAAAAACTTCTTTGTGGTCATCTCTGATTTCTTTGACTATTCTTTTGTTTTCAGTTATGTTGGTTTCCCATAGCTTAAGCATGATGTCGTCTCTGATTTTCTCTGTGGCTGATATTTTCGTAGTTTTGGATGTCTCTTCACTTGTCGAATATATGATTGCCTTTTGGAGAGTAACCCTTGCTTCTTTGGCTTCTTTTTCCTTCGAGATAATATTATCAAAGGAATTATTTGCTTCTTGAATGTAACTCTAAATAATCTCTATCTTGGAAATCAATTTCTTCTGTTCAACTTCTATTTTTGAATGAACTTCCAGTGACTAGGCCTGGAAATCTTTTAGATCTATGACCTGACCTTCAATTGCATTTAATTTTGTTTGTATTTGATTTATGATTTCTTCTTGCGTTTGACTTGTCTGCACTCTCTCTTCCATCTAGCTAAATCTTGTTTTCAGGGATTGAATTTCTTTCTTATCCCCGGCTCTGGCCTGGTCCAGACCTTTATTTATACCTTCTTCAATCTTTTTTTCATTCTCCTTTAATTGGCCTTGTAGTTTAGCGATCATGAGGTTTCTCTGTCTCAGACGTGCTTTCATATTTTCAACAGTGAACTGGTTAGCTGTGGCTAACGCTCCCATAGAACCAACTACTTCGGTAGCGAAATCTTCTTCCTCTAAATGTTGCTGATCTATTATGATTTTGTGCCTCTTTACCATTTCATTTTCCCTTTGATGCATTTCCTGCTTCAACACTGCCTTTCTCTTCTTACTGAAAAAATAATCAGATGTAGGGATCTCTTCTTTGGAGATGGGCTCAAGGTCACTAATGTATAGGGTTCCCAGCTGGGGGAAACTGAAAGTGGATTGTAATGGAGTCAAAGAGGCGATGCGAGCACCTAGTTCTATAGATCTTAACTCCTCTGTTGCTTTGGGGGTATTTCCATGAATTGCAGATGACAAAGGGAAATCTAGTTTATCAGACACTGGGGGTGTCTGAGACCCTTTTTCCATTCCTGAGTTCTTTGCCTTTTGTCCTTCTTTTTTTTGTGGGGACTCTTCGGTCTCTTCCAGAATTCTCTTTGTACTTTCTTTATCTTGCCCTCCTAATCCAAAACCTAGGGGTACGTTTCCCTGTTCTGGAGGCTGAGTTGATGCTTATCCTAGTAATACCCCGGGTAAACCACTTCTCCGATGTTTCTGGAAGTTCAATAAATTGTTTTGCAAGTCAGGTGACAAAGTTTGAAACCTAGCCAACATTTCGTCATAACTTATAACTCCTCTAAACATGTCATCACAAGGGGACTGTTCATGTTTGTATGCTTTCATATTGCAATTGACTTGGTGATTACCCACAATTTTATAGGGATCATATTTCCTATGATCAAGATTTAGCAACTTTATCTCTCATAATGCGGTTGCCTCAACCTTGGAATGCTCTAGATTGAGTAGCGAATATTTCCCAATCTGCACAGGGAAAATAGGCTAGAATCTCTTTTGGGCTATTTTTAGTTCATTCTCGATGCCACCTATTACTATCTGATGAGCCACCTCCCTGCATACCAATCTATCAGGGAGGGATTTTGGTAGTGCGTGGGGAGGGATTGAACATCCAAAAACCCTAATGTAGGACAAATTTTCTTCTATAAACCAATCAGCGAAAACCTTGAGAATTTCCATGACTGACTTAAAAATACGAGGAGGCTCATAGCCATACAACATCTGATGCACCGAAATCACCACGAAGTGGAATATTTCGTAGAAGGAATCCTTAACATTTTCTTCCCACAACTTAGAATAATATTCATGAATGGGTTTATTTGAGGTTGGATTCCAACTCCAATTCATCAGAGGGAAAGAAGTCATGAAGCATATGGCGTCTATGATGTAGGCGGACATATAAAAGGCCACCGGTTGGCCCTTGGATTTTGCTTTTTGGTACTCTGTTACCTCCTTAGATAAATTGTCTGGTAGGATTTTGTCCCAATTGAAACTAAAACCTTCAGTTGCTTCATGAAAAAGAGGTACCCATGCCACAGGGAGATGAGTGGGGCTTTTCTTTCCGAAGAGTCTGCAAAGCATCATGGCTACATAGACCATGTATTCATTTAGTGAGGCTGTGAAATATTTCACATGAGTATCGGCCCTGAACTTCGCTAGAACTCCCCACCAGTCTCTAATTATATCAGAGTATGTCTAATCTGCCTCTGCGCATTCCTTTCTTTGGAATTCGGCTATGAATTCAACATTATAAATATACTTAGGATTAGGGGATATCATGTACATTACTTGTATATGTTATGGCCTGAAGGAACCGATGATGACCCCATGGCTGTCCAGAATGCTCCTTGTCTTCGTGTCTTCTCTCTCCCAGGCCCAATATATCATGTCATTATATGGCATGAGTCGTGGGCGTGCTGCTATTTTGTGAAGTTCAGACTCTGCTATGTCCCGAAGTTTGTTCTCAGAATCATGCGGGAAGTTCTTAATTTCGTTATCTAGATTCTCGAAGATTTGCCTCCAAGATTTGATAGAATCAATAGCGTGGGGTGTGGTATCAGCTACGACATCTCCTTCTATACATGTTCTTTCAACAGTTCCATCAACTTTCTTAAGTACCCTATTAGGTGCCATAACGTTCGCACTAGATTGAAAACCTGTTTGTAGACAAGAAAATCTATAAGCCTGGATGAACACAGCTCGCTCACGATTGTAAAAACGAGAATAAAATTTGAAATACAGAGCCTTTATTTCCTTTAATTTCCTTTAAACGAACATATTGAGACAGTGGGTAAGACTTTAATGTCTTAATGAGAAAAGATATGTTTATTGATACACAATTAAGTTCAAAATATCTTTATTCGTCCGTTACAGATATTCTCATATATCAGTGATTTCAAAATGGAGTTTCGAAACAACTGTTTTATGAAACACCGAATTGCGAAACATGAAAAGGAGTTTAATGATTGTTAATCATGTTTTAGAATGACTTAATTAAAGTTTTAGACTTTGTTTTAGAGTCTATGACTTCGCATTTCGGAGTTTCGGGGATCGCACACCCAAGAGATATGTCATATGCAACCCCCGAATTGTGAAATCACGATAAGCTTAACTTTGGTGTTTAATCATTGTATTAACTTTAATTAATCGAGATTTAGAAGCTAATTTTTGGTTTTCAGAAATCGAGAATCGAGATTTCAAGGATCTATATTTCAAAAACGCTTTGTTAACAGGAAACCCGAACTGCGATAGATTTATAATTCATTAATTATGATTAGGGGTTTACTTAATCACACTTAGAGGGAACTTTATGAAGAACGCGTTAGGACTCATAACATTCGCTCTTCCCTTTATTATTTCTTTGCAATGAAACCTCTTTCGGGATTTTGACATCGGGATTTTGGAGTTGTTGGCTTCGGAATTGGCAACTCTATGAAACACTGAATCCCAAATTAAAAGAAAACTTTAGTTTTTTTTTTTTTTTAAGTTTTTAGTTAAGGGCGGCTCCATACTAGAAAAATACGAAGTTTTAGGTTAGAGATAAAATGTTTAAACCTTGTTTCAACACTTCCAATCCTTACTTCTTTAAGAACAAGGATCTAAAGATGAGATAACAGGATTCAAGAATCAAAATATGTGAAATATAATTCTCTTCCAACCTAGAGTCAAAGAATATTTAGACAAAATGCTATGCATATAGTCTTTCACAAGGTTTAGTCTTTTCAAGAGGTTGAAAAACTACATGTTGTGTTACGATGCATGAACATTTTAAGCTGCTTGCAATACTGACATTCATGATTCCTTTTTCAGTATACTCTTCCTTTCCAACTGGATATCGTCAATCATCATTTATGAAAGGTTTTATTTTTCAGTTATAACAAGTTTTGGACTGAGTTTATCTTCTAATTATGAATGTGACTACTCTCTTTCATTACCTATCATCTCTTCCCCTAAAAGGTATTCATTCTTTGAATTTATTTGTTTTGGGATTCCTAATCATGTTGTTGACATACAATTATCCCACCTCCATTTGTCTCATATAGGAAGCACCTTTGCACTAGAAACATGCCCAAATCAACTTGCATCTCTTTCCCAGCTCATGAGTTGAACTAAAGGTCTCTATTGATGATATATCAAGATGATTTTGGAATAGTGTGACAACAATCAGACCATGAACTAACAAGTGGTCAATCAATAGTTATTCTTGCATGTTGGTTGGTGAACATATCATATGTAATAGGGGAACCATCCATACACTAAGAAACTTCTCGCGTGAAAGGTGAAGTCTCAAAGTCTAGAGGTTAAAAAATAAAAAGAGATAACTTTATTTATCTAGGTGAAGAAAATACACAAAGTAAATCTTGATAGATAGAAGTCATCCACTATCTGGATAAAAGAAGAACACCACTTTCCCCATCCACCGGATGTTAAGAATATACTGAATAAACCAGGAAGGAATGGGAAAGAAAACTTGACCAGACCAGGGGGCATGCAGATATTGTTTTCGAGGCTATGGGAACTCGCTAGAAATGGAGAAAGGTATGTGATGTCATGGTGACTCCATCAGGGAAATGGATGTTTGTAGGCACTGGAGAAACACTTGAGGGATAATATATATGCACCTAGTAAATATATTTTTATATCCCAAACCTATATTAGCCCCATGATGGAGATACCAACCTGAATTGTCAACGTAGTTTAAGGAAATAAATTTCATCATCATTCATCATCTTATTACAATAGACAAGCTCTACTAGTTGGCATGCAAACATCACCTGTGATCCCACCAAAATGAAACCTTTCAGGTAACTCTTGCACATTTATTCCATAATTTTTTATTTCAAAACTAATAATATGACCCTCTACATTTCATGCTCATAAGTTAGGGAAAACTAGATGCGATTTTGGCTTCACCCAATGTGTCTCCAATTATTGTGTCAATAGAAAATGCTCCCTTAACATATTAACTTCAACTCCAAATCCATTCATTAGAAGTGAAGAAATAGGGCCCCCTTTTAGAGTTTATGAACGTGAGAAAACTTTTGAAATTCTTTCACAAAAATGTTCTCTTACTACCCTCCAGACTTGACCAAGTGGAGCAAGTTTGAAGATCCTTCTCACCCACCGATACACAATGTATTGGCGATCATCCTATATCTCCATGATACAACCTATATCGAAAACATCTCATTTTTTGCGTCGATGCAATTGAAGCTTCCAATAACTTAGACATTTTTTGTTTTCTTTCTTCCCTATGATCCTAATGGAAGTAAATCCCCTTCCCGATGCTAATATGAAAAAGGTCAATTCTCTTTTGCATGATGATAAGACAGAGGCTAATCTTCTTCCAACTGCTGGAACATCGACACTAGATCTTTATTTCTCATTGATATATGGTGTATTGATGATCATACTCTATCTTCATCGATACATGATGTATCAACAAGCATACTCTATCTTCATCAATACGCAATGCTCGTCGACAAATATTTCCTCTTCTTCCACCGATACATTAGTGAAATATATCCATCCCTCGTCGACATGGGGCTTATTGGTAGTGAGCTTTCTTTCTTTCTGACATAGACCATGTTAGTGAGACACTTTCATCTTGAATCCTCTCCCAAATTCTTCCAACTCATATTTGTTTCGCTGCACCCATTAGTTAGGTTCTTTTGATTATCAACAATTAATCATTTTCAGTATGATTGGATGACTGATGTTGATTACCTATTGATTTTGATTGATTTCATGTCACAGTCACAATTGAGTATTATAATAATCTTGGAAAGTCAGTTTGTGCCACTAGCAACTTTCATTACGCATACCATACTAGCATGTATATTTTGTGCCTCTTGATTCTATGACTAACCTAGATCACGAAAGTCTCATTTTTTGTTAGGTGAGTTAATTGTAGCATCTACAAGACATTTGATGGATCTGAACTGCATCTTAGAGAAATATTGGTACTCATGTCGCATACTCAATGTCAAATTCTCCAAATGTTAGTTGGTTGTTTTCACACAATATTATTTCTCAACCATTAATAGATGACCTCGGTCCTAATGGATGGATTAAGATCCTATATAACACAAATTTTGAAAGCACTGACATAATTGAATTCAGATGAAGAAATAGGGAGAGAGGGGCCCAAATGTTTTCGCTAAAAAATGCCTTTACTCACAATTTTGGGTAATGATCAAAGTGTATTTTTATCCCTGAAAATAAGCTAACTATATGTTTTGCAGGATTCTGATTCCAACGCCACTGAGGAAATTGAAATTCGAAACCCATAAATTCTAGAATGATCTCTAAGGATTTCTCCCCAAGCCAACCTCGTTAATCGTGACATCATAGAAATGATTGAATGAAGTGGTAAATTATCTCATTGGAAGCTTCTCCTTCTTCTCTCTGCATCGCAAAATATAGACACCCCAATTGGACATCGTATGAGCAAGATATGAAATTTTGAAGTTATTCTAAGTCATGTGAAAATCCCCTTTAACAACTTCATTGATTAGCATTTTTTTATTCACGCCAATGCAAAGTTATATTAAACCAAAAAAAATTCTTTAAAATAAAATTTATTTAAATTTAGAATAGTTTGAATTTATTAAAATTTAAACAAAGTTTAATTATAAAAAGGTTAAAAAGAGGGAAAGAGTTTTAATTAATGAATGGGTAATGTTTTATATGGTGGGGGCATGTGTTCATGACAATGTGATCCACAACCTTTAACACTCCACAACCCCACCATAACATTTGTTCATTATATAACATTTGTTTTGAAATGAAATATATCTTAAACCATCCAACCCTCATATACTTTGTATCGACATTGAAACACGGATTGAGTGTCGACATGTTGACATTGAAACACGAATCAAGTGCCAACAAATCAACATTCAAATATGGATTAAGTGTCGACCACCTTATCTTAAGAGAGTAATATATAGCCTTCCACGCAACATTCAATGTTGTGGCAAGTGGTATTGCTCGCCCTTATCTCATACCAACAATAAAATGAATATGTGTAGGGATTTTGAATGGTTTAATATAATGCACGTGATGTTGAAGGTAAGGAGGGAGGGGGACCCATGGTCATTCGACCCATCTCCTCTTTTCACATGCAATAAAGGTAATGAAGGTAAGGTAAAGGAGGAGGCATAACACCATGCCCCTTCTTTGAATTTTTTTTAATTATTTTATCAAACCCCCTCCTAAAAACCTAAACCACTTAAATAAAATTATTACACTAGGGTTAAACACACTTAACCACTTCAGATGTCGGTTACATGCCCTAAATCCTTATTGAACTTTGATACACTGACAAAACGATATGATTATATCAATAATACACGGTCATGGGATATTTGATCCTTGCCTACACAGGGCATGTCAGTAGAGAATCCACTTTCACCCCCTGATACACCATTTCTCAGGGTTCCTCACACATCTTTTTCCACCAAACAAGAATTTGTATTTTGGCCATAAATTTTGACTCAAATACTCATTTCGTGCGTTCCTTATAATGTTGGAAAGTTCTCGTTGAGATCTACAAATTCGCAATTACAAGATTTAGGAGATTCCCCGTCATTTTTTTCACAATTTTCAAGATTTATCATTGGCACGTTGAAAACAACCCAGAAGCTCAAATTCCACGGTACTTCAATCAAAATTAGAGGGACTAGGAATAAAACTTAGGGAAGCATATCTAAAATGCTCACTCAGTTAAATTTTTAGTTCTATAGGTTAAAATGCATGGTTTTTAAGTATGTTTCGAGATTGTTCTCTGGCAACTCATCATTCTTGTGTTGAATGGTGCCAGGTACTAGTGTTGGAAAAATATCATACTCAACAATGTGGATATGTGGCATGTGAAGGAAACAAACTACATATATACAAATTTTCTACATTAGGAATTTTCTACATGAGGATAAGAAGAATCCATGAGTACGCAACATGGATCTCACAAATGCGATCTACTGCATAAGATGATATACTAGTTGCATCATTATCATCAACAAAAACAACAACAGTAGAAGTCGAAGCAGAAGAAGCTAAAGCACTAGCAACAGAAGAAACAACAACTCTAGCAACAACAAAAGAAGTATAGAAGCAAGAGAAATCCCACAATATCTATATCATTCATCCCATTACATGAGGAAAACTAGGGCCAAAACCCATGATGGTCCACCAACACTAAAAGACAGTTTTGAATTGTAAATGCATATGATGTATGATATATATTAGATTATAAAAAATTCCGCTATCATTATTCCCTCATCATTCTAAAGAGGATAAGGACAAAAGTTTGCAAACAGAAGGTCAAGAGTTGGAAGGAATCAAGATGAATTTCAATAAATAGGGGGATTGTATCTGAATAAGGGACTTTTGGTTCTTTTATCTTTCATGTACTATTGTTGAAACATTTAATGTGGAGAAACTTGTTTGGCCAAGTTGTTTTTGGAGAAATCTGATTTGTGCATTGCACTGTTCTGGACTATTCTCTTGCATTTCACTTAGCACTGAGGTTGTGTAAGAGTGTATTTCACATTATAGACTATTTTTATGTGTGTTTTTTCAATTCTTATTTATGTTCTTTAGGGAATATTTGTCTCAATATGTAAACACATGACCGTAAGTGATTGTTTAAATGCTAGACTATTAAGGGTTTGCATTTATTTATTTATATTCTTGTCTCTAGTTTGTGTGAACTGTTTGCAAGGCCATTGATAGGAATACGTCTAGTTATGTGTTTATTTTCCACTTACCCTTAGCTCTGTCTCGACACATGCATCATACATTAGTTGCATTTTATTTCTTATCTTAAAAATCATCACCTGTGGACCGGGCCACAACCAGTTAACCCCAAATCAAAAATGGTTGTCGTGCCAGAATCTATATGGGTTCCCCATTGGACCAATAAGGAAGGACGCCAACCTTCCTTAGAGAGAGCACAAAAAGGTACAAGTCATTCACAACAAGTAAGGAGAGAAGGAGAAGTAATGCTATGTTAGTGTTCTGATCGTTGTCAGCGTCAGTCAGTCTTTTATTGTAATAAAGCATTCACCAGTATAAGCAAATAATGGTGATGTCTATTTTAGTGAATAGTCAGTTGTGTCAGTAAACGCTGCAGGAAATTTATTTTGCCAATCTAATTGCACAAAGAAATGCATAAGAAAAAAACATCATTTACCATTTGTAGAAGATAGTCTTGATTGTTTAAGAAGAGAGACAATCATCTAATATGATTGATGAAGTTTTTGGGAATATTTTGTTAGTTATTCTTCTTGTCTATCATTGATTTTTCGTTTTTGTTGAGAAGAGTAAGAGAGAGGGAAATCTGGTGTTTTTTCGTTGTATTGTAAATGAGTGTAGAGAGAGAATGTGCACCAAAGGAACTGGTGCACATCTCTAGATTTTCTACTAAGAATATGAGCAAGTCCAATTCTCAATTCTTGAGTGGACAATGTAAAGAATAGCCAAGTTTGCCTACCTCCATTATCAACATTTCTTTCTTCCTATACTACGCTAGTCTCTCCAAGTCGCTTGCTAATACCTGAGTGCATCCCTCACTTAGATCTAGTAGCGTGTCCTTAAGAAAATTTGAGTCTCCTTTGCAGAAGACGCCCTCACAATCATATCAATTGGTATCAGAGAAAGTTATGTCCTTGGGACCAATAACTTCATCCAACAGGTTTAAATTGTTTTTTGGGTCTTCATACTTAGTCTCACGCTTTTTCCCAGAGCATTAGTTTCACCCTTCTTAGGGATACTCTCACACATTCCTCAGGGTCTATTCAGGGCTGCTGACCATGCCTCCTCAATTAGAAGCCTCTAGTGAGGAATCTAGTGCAGACACGTCAAGTCCAGTGGCAGACTTGGCGCTGGCTCTCCAGGAACTGCTTTGACTCCAACAAAGAAGACCTCTAGTGACCATGTAGTTAGACACCCGCTTTCAATTACCCAATTTCGTTGGCAAAATGAATGGCAAGACCGTTGATTCCTGGATCCGTAGCCTCTCCACTTATTTCAAAACCTCGCCCGCGATGGAAGAGGCCACAAAATTGCAAACAACCATTCTTCAACTAGAAGGAATCGCCCAAACTTGGTGGGACACACAATTGGACAACCCATAATTGATCATTGATCTCGGTACCCCATTGTCCCCGAAAAATTGCCACATTACTTCATGGGATACTTTCTATCAGGAATTAAGGGAACACTTCTATTCTCCAGGATACCTTCAGAATTTACTCGCAAAGTGGTTACAACTCTGATAGATTTCCAATCAGTCAGTACAAGGATACATCGATGTCTTCTACAAGTTGTGCATCCAACTACATATTAGTGAACCGGATGAGGTATTAATCATTAAGTTCAATTCTGTTTTAGTGTTACCTCTCCGAAGGGAGGTATATCTTTTTGACAATGCTTCTCTGGACAAGGCATTCTTATGGGCCTTAACTGTAGAAATAAAGGTAGTCACTCACACCTGATTCCCCACATATCACCCCTCCAGTGCTACTCCTCCAAATTCTCAATCGTAGCCTCATTTAGCTTCTTCCTCCAAATCCAAAAATTCAGTATGGTGTACCTTTCACAAGACCAACTCCCACCATTTTGTGGATTGTCGCGTGCTTAAAAATATCTGTAACACTAATACCTTGATGGTCAAGTTTAATTCAATAGATTTGACCAAACTCCCAGAGACCATTTCCCTTGACAACCCCACCGAAGCTGACCCCTCTCTCATTCTCATCACTAAACCAGAACCAGGTCACCCTAACATTCCCCTCTTCACTCACAACTGCCAAATCAGAAGTGCACTAGCCACCCTCATTCTCAACAATTGCAGTCAAAAGAATCTCATATCACAAGATTTAGTCCAACATCTACAACTCCCCACAACCCCACACCTCGATCCTTATCATCTTGAATAGGTATAAAAGGGTGTTCTTCACATTGATATTGCTATATGTTGCATTGTCACTTTCGCCATTGGTCCTTTTCGTGATATTGTGACCTGCGATGTATCCCCATTAGATTGTGTTGATCTCCTTCTCGGTCTTCCTTACCAACATGATCGACAAGCGATGTATCACGCTAAAACTCATCAGTACCATATTAAACATGTTGGGTGCACCTATGTACTTAATTCCTTAGCTGTCACGTCACCACCATTGCGAACCGATACCACAACCACTGACCATGTCATTAATACCCACAAGGCATCATTGTATTTAATCTGACCTCTTAAACCCGATAACCTTACTAATCCAACCCCCTTAAGTTTTTTCCACTACTACAAGAATTTTCAGATGTGTTTGTTGAAAATACTAATACAACTGAGAGGGGGGGTGAATCAGTTGTTTATAAGCTTAAACAATTTACACCTTCTTAACAATTATTAATATTTCTTCATGTGTTATCAAGCAACATACAACATATGGACAGTAAGAGTAAGGATCATCATTCACACATAAAATACACACAGAGACAGATTTTCACGAGGAAACCCATAAAGGGAGAAAACCTCTTCTTCTTCGAAATGATAGGCAGTCTTTTTCAGTTCTGTACATCATCTATAATTGAGCACCAACTCAATGT
>ML861143.1:0-16845 GCA_009831015.1 Picea engelmannii | reverse complement strand
ATTCCAACCACCATGTGGATTGACATTTCTATAGATTACATTATGGGGTTATTAAAATCAGGAAACAAATCAATGATCATGGTCATTGTTGTTTTCCTTTCAAAATATACTCACTTTTGTGTCTTAGAACACCCATTCAAGGCCTCCATAGTAGCACAAATATTCATGCACAATATTTTTAAACTTCATGGCATGACTAAATCAATTGTGATTGATCATGACCCCACTTTCACTAGCAATATTTGGCATGAGATTTTAGACTTCAAGGTATTCAACGTAACCTTATCATAATGTATCACCTCGAAATAGATGGCTTGACGAAATAAATGAACAAGTATTTGGAAGTGTTAAATTTGGCAGCATCAATAGTCATTCTCCAATGACAGGCCATATGGGCCACCTTGAGGCTAGCCAGGGAGATTTGGAGAATAAACCAGTCTTTTGAGGTATTGACAAAAGCCAGAAGGAACGTAGAACCTCTATGAGTCAAACCAAAAGTCAGGAGGAACGAGATGATATTTAAGTCTAATGCAAAAGTTAGGGGGAACGTACAACCTATGTGAGCATAGACAGTCTAGTGCAAAAGTCAGGGGGAACATACAACCTCTGTGAGAATAGATAAACTAGTGAAAAAGTCATGGGGAATGTACAACCTCTATGAGCCTAGTCAAGCCTTGTGAGCCATGAGAAAAAGTCAAGGCATCTAGCAAAAGTTAGGTTGAATATTTTTGAGGAAAGGTTACAGAGGAATATTTGTCGTCTTACTACGAGGAACAACAGGTGGGAGAATTTCATGCTCTAGTACAGGGAAACAAGATCGTGGAAGAGTACGAGATCAGGGTCATGGAATTGGTAAAATATGTTTTGTACACGGATAATGATCAACGACCGGAAGAATTCTTTTTATATGGGTTAAACCATGAGATAAGGGCCATGGTACATATGTGGAAACCATCGTCAATAGATGAAGCAGTTGAAAATGAACGTTATGTAGAGGAACATATGAGCTTAAACAGAGGTATGAGATTGACCTTTCCGCAACATCCTAGATTCATGAGGAAGGCCCCTAGGACCTTATCTAGGGGAGTGAGCTCTAGACCATCTCCTTATGGTAATAGAGTCACACCTAGGATAGTTGCTACAGTTATTTCAATGGTAGCAAGTGCAACATCCCACTCATCACCAATGATGAAGGTAGGTCCATGACTTTCTCAGGGAGAAACAAGTAGGGGTAGGGGCTCCAGGGGAAGTTACTCATTTCAGAGACCGTCATAGAGTAGTGCACAGGTTTCTTCTTGTGTTACATGTTGGGGATGTGGAGGGACCCATTACCAGCATGACTGCCCAGAGTTGCAAGCAGGATTTGTGCATAGAGAAGGAAAGGCCCTGATGGGAAGAGCAAGTAGTAGCCACCAGATTTATGTAGCGGTTAATAATCGCCAGGAAGAACATCAATCCACGATGGTGGAGTCGTTAGGTACACTAAATCATGTCAATGTTAAAATTTTATTTGATTCTGGTGCTACATATAGTTTCATTTCACCATTTGCATTAGAAAAGTGTGGGTTGGCAGCCTACGAGCACAGTGACTTTAAACAAGTCAAGATCGCTTCGAGGGAAAAACAAGCGGTAGGACCTAGCGTTGATAATTATCTCGTAGACCTGGGAGTGTGTACTACCAGGTTGAAGGTATATGTCATTGCTCTGGGGATGTATGACCTAATCATTGGAATGGATTGGTTAGAATCCCATCGAGCTATGGTATATTGTTTCGTGAAAAGGGTGATGTGTGTTGACGATGAAGGAAGGCCAGTAGAGATCCACGGTGTACGAAGGAAGGTGTCTCTACACTTTATCTCGACGATGAAGGTTAAACATTGCATGAGACAAGGGTGTCGACTTTATGTAGTGGAAGCAGTGAATGAAAGGAAAGGACCCTCCTTGGATCAGTACCCAGTATTGTCAGAGTTTAAGGATGTTTTTCCAAAAGAGTTGCCAGGGTTACCTCTTGAGAGAGAGCTTGATTTTAATATTGAGCTAAAACCTGGGGCAGAGCCAATTTCTAAGACTCCATATTTGATGACAGCACCAGAACTTTGTGAGTTGCATAAGCAGTTGAAATAACTACTCGACTTAGGGATAATAAGGCCTAGTGTCTCACCTTGGGGTACACCAGTAATTTTTGTGAAGAAGAAGGATGGTTCCTTATGACTGTGTATAGATTACAGGGACTTGAACTGGGATACAGTGAAAAATAGGTACCCAATACCACGGATAGATGATCTCTTTGATCAGATGAAAGGAGCATCGATGTTCTAAAAAATTGATTTGTGATCAGGGTATCACCAATTAAGGATTAAATAAGGCTCTATTCCTAAAACCGCATTTCGAACTTGGTTTGGGTATTACGAGTTTGTTGTAGTACCTTTCGGTCTAACGAATGTGCCCGCAGTATTCATGAGCCTCGTGAATGGTGTATTCCATAAGTATTTATATCTATTTGTACAGGTATTTCTAGATGATATCCTCATCTATTCCAAGAACAAAAGAGAACATGAGGAACACTTGTGAGTGGTGTTGTCCTGCCTTAGAGAGAAATTTTTTTATGGAAATTTGTCGAAGTGCTCTTTCTTTCAGAAAGAAATTCATTATTTAGGTCATATCATTTCCAGTGAAGGAATCTCTGTGGACCCAGAAAAGGTAAAGGCCATTATGGAATGGTTAGTGCCAAAAAATGTGCATGAGGTAAGAAGCTTCATGGGGCTAGCAGGTTATTACCGATGATTTGTGGAAGGGTTCTCTAAAATAGCAAATCCCATCACCACTTTGTAGTGCAAGGGGGTCAAGTATGAATGGATAGAAGAATGCAATAGTGCATTGATCGAGCTTAAGAGGTTATTAACTAGTGCACCAATTCTACGAGTGTCGGATATGGAAAAATACTTCACCGTCTGCATGGATGTCTCGAAGCAAGGGTTGGGGGGCATGCTAATGCAGGATGGAGGAGTGATAGTGTATGCGTCGAGGAAGTTGAAGAAACATGAGGAACTTTATACTACTCATGATTTGGACTTGGTAGATGTAATCCTAGCTCTGAAACTTTGGAGGCACTATCTAGTGGGGTGAAATTTTGAGCTCAAAACGGACCATGAAATTTTAAAACATCTCTTCACACAAAGGGATCTCAATGCCAGGCAGAGGTGATGAAGTGAGTTTATGAGTGAGTACAATTTGTATTTCGTACATCAAGGGAAAAGAAAATGTGGTCCTGGATGCCTTGAGTAGGAGACCATGTGTCTTCTCCTCGGTACCCTTAAAACTCAATATGAGGGAGCGTGTGTTGACGCAACTCCTTGGAGATAGTTGGTATTTAAAGGTTACTTCAACCCTCCAGAGTGAGAGGAAAATAGATCCAAAGTATGAAGGATATAGCCTGGAAGAAGATGGACTATTAAGATATCAAGGAAGGATGTACATCCTTGAAGGTGGGGATATTCAAAGCATCATACTGAAGGAAGCCCATAGAGCACTTTATTGTGCGCATTCGGGTGTGAAGAAAATGTACGCAGACATGAAGACGATTTTCTTCTGGGTAGGCATGAAGCGTGATGTAGTCCATTTCATCACCAAGTTCCTAGAGTGTCAACAAGTGAAAGCCGACCACCACCACCCGACAGGTCTGCTACAACCGCATGATGTCCCTATGTCCAAGTGGGAAGTCATTTCTATGGATTTTTTTGTGGGATTGTCGCTCGCATCGCATAGACACAATGAAATTCTTATGATAGTTGATAAGTTGACCAAGAGTGTTCATTTTATTCTGGTTAGAGACACTTATGATGTCATCGATGTGGCACGCATGTTTGTAAGTGAGGCCATATGTTTTCACGAGATACCCAAGAAGATCATTTCAGATAGGGACTCCAGATTCACTTCTAGGTTTTGGAAAAGTTTGCAATTAGTGTTGGGGACTCAGTTGAACTTAAGCACAACTTATCATCCTAAACCAAATGGGAAAACTAAGAGATTAAATCAGTTTATGGAAGACATGCTTAGGATTTATGTTATGGATAATCAAACCCATTGGGAGAAGTACCTACCTTTTGTAGAGTTCACCTACAATAACAGTTTTCATAGCTCCATCAGAATGCCACCCTACGAAGCTCTATATGGAAGGTCATGCAGAACACCGTTGAGCTGGGAAAGGTTAGAAGACCGAGTGATAGTTGGGCTAGAATTGATTCAAGAGATGGAGGAACATGTGGTTCAGAATAGGCAGAGACTAAAGGAAGCACATGATAGACAGAAAAGTTATGTTGATGCACATAGGAATGACCGAAGTTATAAAGTGGGAGATCAAGTCTTCATTCGTATCAGGCCTAATAAGGGTACCCTTCTGTTCGGGAAGGGGACAAAGTTGTCAAAATCCAAGAGAGAATTGGACCTATTTCCTATCATCTCGTACTGCCACCACACTTACATAAAAATCATAATGTTTTTCATGTATCTGTTCTATGTCATTATGTTGCTGACAAATCTCATAAACTGAATTGGAAGGAATTGCAGGTATCGGACGCGGGAACCCTCACGGTAGAACTGCTACGCATATTGGACCGTAGAGTCCAACAGCTCAGGAACCTTTTGGTAGACCAAGTTAAGTTCTAGTGGGACAAGTATAATCCATGATTTGCTACTTGGGAGGATGCCGAGACATTATGACAAGATTATCCCTCACTTTTTTGACCACCTCGAGAATATGTTTCTCGAAGGTTGGGTGTATGTAACGCCACCTTTTGACTTAGACAACTAGGATTACCTGAGGCCTAATCACCTTTATTTTCTATTCACTGTGAAACTACTAATGATACCCTTGAACTTTTAAGACGTAGGAACTTATGTGAATGTCAATTCTATGAATGTTTAACGTTATTTGAATGATGATGGATATTATGCAATCTATTATGTGAATGTCAATTCTATGAATGTTTAACATTATTTGAATGATGATGGATATTATGCAATCTATTATGTGAATGTCAATTCTATGAATGTTTAACGTTATTTGAATGATGATGGATATTATGAAATCTACTATGTGAATGTCAATTCTATGAATTTTTAATGCTATTTTAATGATTATGGATATTATGCAACCTATTATGTGAATGCCAATTCTATGAATGGTTAACGTTATTTGAATGATGATTAATATTATGCAACCTATTTCTAACTTGAAAATTTTGAAATTTAAAGTGTTGGTACGTGGATACCAAGTTGAGATTATGGTTGAATGCATTTACATGATGATAATGCATAGATATGTATGATTTTGTATTATAGACTAATCTGTAGGTCAATGGGCTAAGAAACGACCAAAGGAAATAAAAATAAAAGTGGATGTCATGAACAATGACAGAGAAACAATATGGTATGAATCCTTGTATGTGAAATTATGTTGGTTCGAATGCATTGCTATGATATATGAACCAATGTAGGTTCTTCAGGTGGTGATACTGCCTAAAACTGAATATACGATGACAAAATTCCTAGCAACACAGTGCCATTGTATATTCCATGGTAGGGTGTGGAACCTAGTCCTATTAGGAGGGGTGGAGTCATTTCCCACCGTGTATCCTCTGAAACCTGGAGTCATGGGAGGACGGTGTTAGCTCACGCTCCCCTAGACGTGTGACGATGACTGTCAGTTGCCTGCTGGGGAACCTTGATCAAGATAGTGACACTTCCGCTTACGGGTTCTATTTGGAGTTAGGTCAATATAGTTGACGCTCCAAGATAGTCCAACAGAGGAAGAATAGGGATGGAAGACAGAATTAAGTTAGGGAGGAAGGATGAATAGAAATATTTGAGAGTGTATGGAGATTTTCCTTATAGTGGAATTTATTGTTTCCCCTTTTTGAAAAGAGAATATGTAAATATGCATATTTATAATTGCTTAACTGAACTACAATTATCTAATTGAACGTTGTTGTGCTAAATTATTATAATTGAGGGATTTTGTGAACATTTTAACTAGTTTACTACCTTTTATGAAATGAATGGTCTTATTGATTGGATTGGATGCATACAATAATTACTATAAGTGTGATAATTATTGTCATTAGTACATGTGCGAGCCTTGTATGTGCTAGCTACACATGCATTTCTTGCACATGTACACTAGTATGTATAAGTTTTTTTCATGTTTTTCTTACTGATAATGTTATTTATTTGATGTGGATGTATGAACCATGTGTCATTTCCCTTGTATTGTAAATTACTCTAACTTTGGGACGAAGTTTCTTGAAGGGTGGGTGTATGTAACAACCCTAATTAATTCTTTAATTATCATGAATGATAAATATTAGTTTAATGAATTATTAAAATAGATTTTATGGAGACTTTATTATAAAATAATTATTATTGGTAGTTGAACCAATTTATGGGAGGGATAAGGTGGTTGAGGGATTAATGAGGGGAAGACGGTTGGACAAAGGAGGGGGAGAAGGAAGATAAGGGGGAAGAGAGGACTCGGGAAGGGGGATTTTTTTTTGGTTTATGGGAAGGTGATAAATTTGGAGAGGGAGAAGGAGAAGGGAGGAAACAATTAGGGTTGCATTAGTTTTGCTTATAGTTTGCTTGAGGACTCTCATAGGGGCACATGTTGCTGGGAATTTTGGGCTTGGGGGCCAGGAAACCGTAAGGAATCCTGGAGCTAGGGAGCCGGAGAGGCTGTTCCTAGTTGGTTGGGAGGTTAATACTCAGTTTTGGGCAGGATAACATCATCAACAACATTATCATCTTCAGGTTCAACATCCGATTGAGGTAAATACATTTCATTATCATTATGTTTATTATTATACTGTCGTTCATTATGTTCATTATTACACTGCTGTTCATTATGTTCATTATGTTGTTGTTCATCATTATACTGTTAAAACTATCAATTATTATGCTAGAACAGTAAATAAAGAAGTAAATAAGATAGAGTTTCTATATTTATATTTGTTTTTATGAGGCTCTGTATGCACAGGCCTTACAAAACAAACAATATTCCTAATATTGAAAATGATATAAATGTATTGATCTAGTGCGTTGGCACATGTAACATTATCAACCATGAATATAATTTTGAATTGCCTTGTAATGTTGAGTTGTAACTGAAGTCTTAAGTCTAAGTTCTATTTTAGAACTAAAGTCTAATGTTGAGTTGTAATTGAAGTCTTAAGTCTAGTTCTATTTTAGAACTAAAGTGTAATGTTGAGTTGTAACTGAAGTCCTAAGTATAGTTCTATTTTAGAACTAAAGTGTAATGTTGAGTTGTAACTAATGTCTTAAGTATAGTTCTATTTTAGAACTAAAGTGTAATGTTGAGTTGTAACTGAAGTCTCAAGTCTAGTTCTATTTTCAAACTAAAGTATACCAGTCTCAAGTCTAGTTCTATTTTAGAACTAAAGTGTAATGATGAGTTGTAAGTGAAGTCTCAAGTCTAGTTCTATTTTCGAACTAGAGTATACTAGTCTCAAGTCTAGTTCAAACTAAAGTATGAAGATGAGTTATGATTAAAGCATGCAAACAAGTTATTATTTCGAACCTCTCCTCTTCTCCTCTTCATCCTATATAAGCAGAGGTCGACCCTTCTCTTCAACATAGTTTTTGATATGCAGGTTAAGGGAGAAGCAATAGAGGAGCATATCAATGATAAAAAGGCAGCATACCAAAGCAACATATCAGTGTTGTATATCAACAATAGAGGCTGCATATCACAGGCATATATCAAAAACATATCAGTTTTGTATATCAACAATAGAGGAAACATATCAGAGGTGTATTTCATCAAGGTCTCTTAGGTCTTTGTCAGGTCAGAGTCATCTTGGCAAGCTCTTTAAGAGCAGAACATTCATGGTGGATATTTGTAAGTGATCATACATTATTAATGCAATAAAGGAATATCATTTGTTGGGGTTTTTCTCCCTGTACAGGGTTTCCCCAGGGTATATGTGTTGTAGATGTGCATGCTTACTTATCTACATAGTTATTTTTATTAGATTATAATTTGGTATTGTTGAAGTGTATTAAGCTGGAATCAAAGTGTTGAAGAAAATAAAAGAATTAATCCACATAAGAAATCAAGCTCATAATTTAACATGGTATCAAAGCTTAGGGTGTGTTAAACGTGTTGAAGTGCAGCAACAGGTACAAACAGATCCAAGCTAGCTTGATTAAGTTTCCAGTGTGAGGTCCATGGAATCCTCCATTTCAGCCAGGGCCGAGGATAGGCTTGAAGGAGCTACCAAATTCAATGTGTGGAAGCTTCGGATAACAAATATCTTGTAGGAGCATGATCTTAAGTAGTATGTGACCACAGTGGTGGAGGAACCCACCAATAATGCAGGAAGAGTGGCCTTCAGGAAGAGTCAAGCAAAGGCCAAGTGAATCATCTTTAACTTAATCAAAGATAGTATATTGTCTGCAATGACTTCGTTAATGACTACCAAGGACTGTATGGATACCTTGGTGAATCTGTATGATAAACAGGCTCCAAGTCAGAAGAGGAAACTTAAGCACAAGATTAAGTATTTGAATATGGAGAAAGGTGAATCGGTGGCATATTTTTGTTCGAGGATAGCCCAAATCAGAGATCATCATTTGGTCACAGGGGTGATAGTGGATGATGATGATTTAGTGTAGGCCATTTTGACGGTCTTCCTTCTTCATGGGAGACCTTCCTATCTAGTGTAATTGGGAGAGATATTCAGCCCACATTTGAGAGGTTATGCCATGATTATCTCCAGGAGGAGAGTCACACAACTACCAGGAGCGAGCCAACGAAATAAGAGCACTCAATTTTAGCATCAAGATTCAAGGGAAAGATGAAAGGCACTTTCTAGAAAGGCTCTCAGAGGAAGCCAAATGCCAAAGGTACATTCAAAGGAAAGAATATTGATACATCTAAGATTGAATTCTTTAGTTGTAATAAGTTGGGTCATTTTGCTAAATATTGTTGGTTTAGAAATAAATATCAAAGGAAAGGGAAACATCATGCCTTAACTGCTAAGGATGATGAATCCAAAAGAAATAAAAAAAATCCTTCTAATGAGAAAGAAAATAGAAAAGAATATTACTTGGTTTCTTCCTTATCCAGTTCAGTTTTCACGAGGCCGAAAACTTGGTTAGTAGACAGTGGTGCATCAAAGCACATGACAGGGTACAAGGAGATCTTCTCATATTTCAAGTCAAAATATTTTGCAGAGCAGGTTGAGCTTGGGGATGACAAATGTTGCAAGATAGAGGGAGTAGGCTCTATCTCCTTCAGATTGGAATTTGGGGCTAGAATTCATGTTGATGAAGTATTATATGTTCTAGGGATCAAGAAGAATCTACTATCAGTTGCAGCCCTTGAGGACAAGGGATATTGGGTGATCTTCAAGGATAGGAAGGCACTACTATGGGCTAAAGGTAGCCACTTAAGTACATCAGAACCCATTGGAACTCGCAGTGGAGGATTGTACATCCTGTTAGTATAGTCATTTTAGGCATTGCCTCATGATGTGACTAGCTCCAACGAGTTGTGGCACAGAAGACTTGGACATCTTCATTGCAAATCTCTTCCATATCTATAGAACATGGTATGTGGAATGCCCTCTATTTCTCTTAGTAAAAATGAAATTTGTAAGGGATGCATGCTAGGTAAAAATATAAAGAAAGAATTTTCTAGTAGTGACAACAAAGCTCGGGGCATCTTAGATATGGTTCATTATGATGTATGTGGTCCTATGTCATCTCCCTCACTCAGTGGTTGTTTGTATTATGTCATTTTTATTGATGATTACTCAAGAAAATGTTGGATATATTTCATTAAAGCTAAAAGTGACACATTTGATAAATTCAAAAAGTATAAAGCCTTTATTGAAAAGCAGACAGGGAAACACATAAGAATCCTTGGAACAAACAATGGAGGAGAGTTTGAATCTCTCTAGTTTGAGGATTTCTGCAAGTCAGCGGGAATCAAGAGACAATTGTCCATGCCATATAACCCTCAACAAAATGGAGCTGCTGAGAGGAAAAACATGACAATTTGTGAGGCAACGAAAGCAAGGATGTTTGACCAGGATCTGCCAAATTATTTATGGGCAGAAGCTACCTCCACTGTCGTGTATATTCAGAACAAGTGTCCACATGCTATCTTGAAGGACAAGACTCCTGAAGAGGTCTTCTCAGGGATCAAACCTGAAGTAGGGCATCTAAGGATATTTAGGTGTCCCGTGTATATTCATGTCCCTAAGGAAAAGAGGACAAAGATGGAACCCTCAGGCAAGAAAGGGGTTTTGTGGGGTACAATGAGATATCCATGGCTTACAGGATTCATGTACTAGGTCAGAGGAAAATAGAGGTAAGAAGAGATGTGACTTTCCATGAGTAAGTCCAATTTAATACATCCAGAGCGCTTCAAGAGGAATCAAAAGCAGTTCATCTGACTTCACCCTCTTATGAAAATGAAGAGTCAGATGATCAGAGGGAGGAACCTTGTGAAGGGCCAAGTAATGATCCCCTAGAACCTGTTGAAGTGTTAGAAAGAACTCTTGAAGAACCTCTAGCCAAAAGGAAGCCAGGGTGGCTTAAAGAAATAGTGCAAGAAGCAGAAAGGATAGCTTCTCCCAAAGGAACTTTCAGGGAAAGGATGAGGCCTCATAGGTTTGGAGGCTATGTTGCATTGATGAGCAACATTAGTGATGTCAAACCTTCGTCATTTGAAGAAGAAGATAAATTACAAGTATGGAAGGATGCCATGCTTGAGGAATACATGTCTATTATGAAGAACAATGTTTGGGACATTGTGCTAAGGACAAAAGACAAATCAGTGGCTTCTTCCAAATGGATCTATAAGATCAAACATGCAGTTGATGAAAGTGTAGAAAAGTTCAAAGCAAGATTTGTAGCCAGAGGCTTCACTTAGAAAGAAGGAATCGACTACGAAGATACCTTTTCCCCTATAGTCAGGTATACCTCCATTTGAACTATTATTTCTTTAGCTTTCATTCTTGGTTTGAAGCTACATCAGATGGATGTAAAAACAACATTCTTGAATGGAAAGATTGAACATGAGGTCTTTGTGGAACAACCATATGGTTTTGTACTACATAAAAAAGGCACTCATGTATGCAAGCTAAGGAAGGCCTTGTATGGTCTTAAGCAGGCTCCCAGAGTTTGGTATGAAAAAATTGATGGCTTTATTAAAATCCCGGGCTTTCAGAAAAGTGATGCTGATGCAAATTTGTACTTCAAGGTAAGAGGTAACCAACCTGTTATACTAATCATGTATGTTGATGATCTATTTCTAAAAGGAGACGAAGGGATAATAGACTGGTGTAAGAGGGATTTAACCTCAGAATTCGAGACGAAAGACTTAGGCTTGATGCATTACTTCCTAGGATTTGAAGTATGGAAAAGACAGGGCGAGATATTTCTGGCACAAGGAAAATACACAGTGGATGTACTAAAGAGGCTTGGTATGATTGATTGCAAATCCATGTCTACTCCGATGATTACCAACCTGAGGAAGCTGCATGATTATGATACATGTTTAGATTTGGTGGATCCCACCATGTATAGGCAGCTGATTGGATCATTGATGTACATGATCCACACTAGGCTAGATATATGCTATCAAGTGATTGCAATGAGTTAGTTCATGACTGAACCGAGACAGAGACACTAGGTGGTAGCAAAGCACATATTGAGATATCTCAGAGGGACCATTACTTATGGTCTGAGATATACATCCAGTGGTGGCTTATTTCTGCATGGGTATGCAGATGTTGACTGGGCAGGAAGCCCAATGGATTGGAAGAGTACTTCTAGATACTGCTTCAGTTTAGGATCCGCTATGATCTCTTGGTCAAGCTGGAAGCAGGGATCCATTGCACAGAGTACAATAAAGGCTTAGTACATTGTAGCAAGTGATGCCAACAAGGAAGCAATATGGCTCAGAAAAATGGTTTCTAGGTTGTTTGGTGACAAGCTCGAGACGAAGGTGGTTCACTTGATAATCAAATTTGCATAAAATTGATAGAGAACCCGGTATTTCACGATAGGTCAAAACATATTGACATGAGGTACCACTACATTCAAGACTTGGTCCAGAGAAAAGCTGTAAAGTTACAGTACATAGCCATGAGCGAGCAGGTAGGTGATATCTTGACCAAGCCTCTGACCTCGAGATAGTTTGTGCAGCTAATAGGCAAGCTTGGTGTGGCTGAGAATGACTCCCTCGCTGACAGGGAGTGTTAAATTTGGCAGCATCGACAGTCATTCTCCAATGAGAGGCCATATGGGCCACCCTGAGGCTAGCCATAGATATTTGGAGAATCAACCAGTCTTGTGAGGTATTGACAAAAGCTAGGGGGAATGTACAACCTCTGTGAGTCAAACCAAAAGTCAAGATGAACAAGATGTTATGTAAGTCTAATGAAAAAGTCAGGGGGAATGTACAACCTCTCTGAGCATAGACAGTCTAGTGCAAAAGTTAGGGGGAATGTACAACCTCTGTGAGCATAGACAGACTAGTGAAAAATTCAAGGGGAACGTACAACCTCTATGAGCCTAGTCAAGCCTTGTGAGCCATGAGAAAAAATCAAGGTATCTAGCAAAAGTTAGGTTGAATATAAAATTCCTATGAGCTAGAAACAAATGATATTCCTAATATTGCAAATGATATAAATGTATTGATCTAGTTCCTTGGCATGTGTAACATTATCCACCATGAAGAGAATTTTGAATTGCCTTGTAATGTTGAGTTGTAACTGAAGTCTTAAGTCTAAGTTCTATTTTAGAACTAAAGTGTAATGTTGAGTTTTAACTGAAGTCTTAAGTCTAGTTCTATTTTAGAACTAAAGTGTAATGTTGAGTTGTAATTGAAGTCCTAAGTATAGTTCTATTTTAGAACTAAAGTGTAATGTTGAGTTGTAACTAAAGTCTTAAGTCTATTTTTGTTTTAGAACAAAAGTGTAATGTTGAGTTGTAACTGAAGTCTCAAGTCTAGTTCTATTTTCGAACTAAAGTATACCAATCTCAAGTCTAGTTCTATTTTTGAACTAAAGTGTAATGTTGAGTTGTAACTGAAGTCCCAAGTCTAGTTCTATTTTTGAACTAAAGTGTAATGCTGAGTTGTAACTAAAGTCCCAAGTCTAGTTCTAATTTCAAACTAGAGTATACCAGTCTCAAGTCTAGTTCAAACTAAAGTATGAAGAAAGTTATGATTAAAGCATGCAAACAAGTTACTATTTCGAGCCTCTCCTCTTCTCCTCTTCAGCCTATATAAGTAGAGGTCGACCCTTCTCTTCAACACAATTTTTGATATGCAGGTTAAGGGAGAAGAAATAGAGGAGCATGTCAATGATAAAGAGGCAGCATACCAAAGCAACATATCAGTGTTGTATATCAACAATAGAGGCTTCATATCATAGGCATATATCAACAACATATCAATGTTGTATGTCAACAATAGAGGCAACATATCAAAGGTGTATTTCAGCAAGGTCTCTTAGGTCTTTGTTAGGTTAGAGTTATCTTGGCAAGCTCTTTAAGAGCAGAACATTCATGGTGGATATTTGTAAGCGATCATACATTATTAATGAAATAAAGGAATATAGTTTGTTGGGATTTTTCTCCCTGTACATGGTTTCCCCAGGGTATATGTGTTGTTGATGTGCATGCTTACTTATATACATAGTTATTGCTATTCGATTATGATTTGGTATTTTTGAAGTGTATTAAGCTGGAATCAAAGTGTTGAAGAAAATAAAAGAATTAATTTGCATAAGAAATCAAGCTCATAATTTAACAGAAATCTTATTTACAATGTTTTACCTTGAGCTAGCAAGCTTAATGGGTTTAGTGCTTACCTCTGATTGAATGGTAGTAATAAACCACCTGTTATGGTGCTAGAAAAATGACCCCCTTTCAGGTAGTCTATGTACAACAATGCATGTAAGTGATCTTGTACTTACCAATCTTCTCTAAGGTTCTGGAGGCGGACAAAACCCTGATAGCCAACGTTGACATTTGTTGTACCTTAAAAGGATAATTCAGAATTGGCCCAAAACAACATGAAGCAACAAGACGATCAACATTACTTCAAACACCACTTTAAAGAATGGGATCAAGGGTTTCTATGTCTCTAACCCTATAAGTAAACACCACTCAAGGAGAAGAGCCACTAAAAGTTAGCACCTAAGTTATATGGATCCTATACTATATACTCAAACGTATAGACCTAGTGGTTTACAAATTGGCTCTACCCAATGATTCTAAGCTCCACTTTGTCTTTCATGTGCCTCGTTGGAAGAAAGTGGTTGGGTCCAACTGTAGAGGTCAAACTAGCCTTCCCAAATTACGCAAGGAGGGTTCCATTTGGTTGTAGGTTAAGTCCATTTTCGATAAATGTGAGCATTGCCTGTGCCAGTGTACTACCGAAAAAGTTTTGATCCAATGGAAGGATACATAGGCTAAAGATGATATATGGGAACTAGTCAAGATTCTCCACCAATTTTCTCATCTCCAATCTTGAGGAGGAGAAAAACGTTGCATTGTAAGGGGGAGGGCATGCTAGGGCCTCACCTTGACTCCCTAGTTAGGAGAATAGATTGTTACTTAATGTACATGGACCATCTCTATTAAATAAGGCCCAGTGGTAGAGTGTGAAATCAATAAATGTAAGTTTTAAAGAAGGTCCACTAATTAGTGGTTGAGCCCTCAAGTGCTCATTAATGATGGTTGAGCCATAATTAATGAAGATTGGTTAGAAACTATATAAAGTAATAGAAGTTATGTGATCCATTGCCAAGTCAATGCTAGAGGCAAGTGAACATTGATTTCAATTTTGAATATCAATAAATATTTCCTTACTATTACTATTTTCATACTTTGGTTTGATGTTGTCTAACTGAATCTGACCGCATAAATATGTAGATCCAACAATTTCTTACCAAAACAAAATATCCTCAGAAAAAAGGTTTTGTTTATTTGCTTTCCACCTATTTCTCTCTATCTTGTTTTGAATATTCTGATTCAATTATCAAATTTGATAACACCAAATGTAGCAATTCAGTTATCAAATAACACAAAATGTAGCAATAGGGAATCCTTATCTCAGTTGTAAGTTGGAGACATCGAATGGGCAAGGGTTGACTTTTCTTCCGTGGAATGCCCTAAAACTCCAATCGAGTTAAGCCTCAATAACGTCTATGGAAAGAATTCTCTTAATTGATCATCCAACCTTCTGAGTAGATTGTAGATTTAAGTTGACCCGAAGCTCTCGCAGTAAATAGACCACACAAATAGCCTAATCCCCACAAAAATTCGCTGAAACGTAATCACCGAAAATCAAACTTTCCAAATCTCGATTGTCAAACACCTACGGATTATCCTCTCGAAACTTCTTTGAAACTTATATGCACAAGAGCTTCCATGAAATGGGTAAGCCGTTTGACCTAAATGACTCGACCTCGACATTCGTGATGAAAGCGTCCAGCTGGTGCGAGTACGCAATATCCTCTCGAAACATCTGCTCTCTGAGTCGGTTGGTGTTGCAATATTTGTATTACCAACTCTCTGAGTCGGTTGGAGTTGCAATATTTGTGACAGTGCCAGGAATCCTGTTGCTTCTTGCAGATATTCCCTGATTTCGTTTATATGCAAAAGGGGTTCCCTGATTTTGGCAACCGCCTTTGGACACGTTGCCACAACCTTGCTTTCTGTACCAACTCTCTCAGTCTTCCTACTGTCCCAGTAAATAACGCCACCTCAAAATATCAGGGACTGGGCTAAGAGGCTGGATATTGTTTCTCCTTCCTATCCTATCTATCTTATCTTATCTTCTATCTTACTTACTAAATATTATTTGTTCGTTCAAAATATCTAGCGAACATTTGATTTTAATAGGATCGGGCTGTGGCCGCACTCTTACTAATCATTATTTATTCGTTCAAAGCCATCAAAGCTTAGTCCGTTAGTAAGGCGGTGCTTGTCATTTCTCTACGGTACCCAGGAATTCCCCAACGAAAGTCATGAGTAGTAAGGCGGTGCTCGGAATTCCCAAACGAAAGTGACCTACCGGGAGATTTTTCTCTTATATATATCAATGATCAAATACTCTCTATATTCTTTTCGTGCTCTTCTTCTCTCGTTCACTCATATCACGATGATCAGTAATCACTGTTGGATTTCAGTTCCCTCATCAACGTTTGATCCTTCCGAGTCCATGGAGTTTAGAGTGTGGCCATGTCTTTTATCGCGACTGGAGGATCGTGCAGGGGAGGAGTATAGAGGAGCCCCTGCAGATTCATTGATGTGAGTTTAAAGGCAACTACTCTGTCCATTCCATGAGGGATGCTGGGGTTACGACGGTTCAGTTTCACAAGGACACAGCTAGATCCCAATCGGCCATGGATTCTGTAAAGATCAACGGCGCTGATGAGGGATCTGAACGCCAACAGAGGTTTCCGTAATTGTGATATGAGATAACGAGGGGCAAAAAAGAAAAAGAATAAGGAGCACTAGTACTGATAATTTAAAAATTGATAGAAAAGGAGATTGTGTAAATGTGTCAGTTAGGATGTGCTGTAGAGTGGCCGGTGGGAGTTTAGGCTGGTTGGATTCTTAATGCATATTTGTATGGCTTTACACATTCCAGGAGTTTCAATCCCACTCTGGCCAAACCAAGGGATTGTTCGTGTTATAAAAAAATGGTTCATAGTACATACTCATGGCGTGTTAGTTGATAGCTCATGATCTTGACAAGAATAAGAATAACAATAAGTTTTATGTTAATTATGTTTTACACATAAA
>WSFP011412410.1:0-24339 GCA_009831015.1 Picea engelmannii | reverse complement strand
TTGTGGCATATGCCCCTAGTGTCCCAACTATTTCCATTGCGAACTGTTCATTCTTCTTGTCCTTCCCATCAGTCATAACTTTGTATTTCTTGACTATTGATTCCCCTTCCTAATAGAATTCTTTCTTTACCACTGCCTTTCTCTTCTTATCAAAGAAGAACTCATTTGGAGGGAGTTCTTCCACCCTTATAGGCCTCAATTATTCATTTAAGATCCACCCTGCGTCAATATTTCCCTGAGTTGACTGCAATGGATTAATTGATGTGATAGGCTCTCCGATTTGCTTCGCTGACTGTCGCGGAGTAGTAACTGGACTCCGCTTCTTCGGCGGGTCAGGAGTCTTTATATATGCTTTCAGACTCTTAGTTTGCTCTCCCTCGTCTTGATGTTTTTCTTGACCGAGAGTTGCATCCTTGGAGTCTTCGACATCTTTTTGTTTAACCTCCACTATACTCGGATGCTCACCCCGTAATACTGAGGGAAGACAACTACGTCAATGTTCTTGGAATTTCAGAACATCAACCCTCTCTTTAGGTGCCAAGGTTTGTATCCGAGCTAAAATCTCAGCGTAAGATCTTGCGTCTCGAAAAATGTCATCCGAGGGCGAATTTTCGTGTTCAAATCTCTTGAGTCTGCAACTGGCCAAATGATTACTCACGACCCTTTGTGCATCGTGTTTCTTGAATTCAATAAGGACCAACTTTAGGACTTCCAGGGATACTGTCTCATCTTTAGCATGCCCAAAATCCAACAAAGAATCTGAATTTAATTGAACAGGAAAATGTGGCCATGCCTTTTTTGAGTATCCCTTAAGCTCCTTGCTTATACCACCGATTATTGTTTGTCTAGCAACCTCACGACAAGCCAGCTTGTCAGGAATGAATAATGGCAATGCATGCGGGGGAACAGATGCCCCGAAAACTCTGAGATATAAGAATTCGACTTCTACATACCAGTCAGCTATGCTGCTCAAATTCGTCACTATACTGTCCGAGATCCTGGGTGGCCGAAAATAGTGACATGCAACGGTACCATCACACAGTTGAAGATTTCATATACAAAATCTGCCGCTTTGTTTTCCCACAATTTCGAATGATAGATGTGGATGGGCTCGTCTTCTGCTGGAGTCCAACTCCAACTCATTAAGGGAAATGGTGTTAGAAAACACACGACGTCCATAATGTATGCAAACATAAAAAATGAAGAAATTTTTCCGCTCTCTTTCTGCGCCCGATACTCTGTAACCCAACTGGTCAAGCTATCAGACAACATTTTCGCCCAGTCGAAGGAACAACCTTCGAAGAATCGATGTATTAGAGGCACCCATTGAAGAAAGAAATGTGAGGTGTCCTCTCTCCCATATAATATGCATGTCATCATAGCTACATACTTGAACTGTGGTTCCAAGGAAGCTATTGAATAAATACCATGACTGTCTGCCCTGAACTTCGCAGGGTGCGAAACCCAATCTCTTATTAAGCTAGACATAGTTTTGTCATACTGCAAACATTCCTTCTGTTTGAAATCTTCCAAGAATTCGGCATCATATGTAAGGTCAGACGCTGTGGGCAACTTGTACATAGCTTGCAGATGTTCAAGTCTGAAAGTTCTGATTGTGACCTTCTGCTCATTCATGATGGTTCTGGTTGGTATGTCCACATGGTCTAATGCCCATCGGACCATATCATAATAGGGGAGTAGTCATGGCCTGGCCGCTACTTTATGCATTCCCGATTGAATGACGATCTTATATTTGGTAGTTATGCCGTCTTTTTCATTGTCACTGGAATCATCGGAATAATCCACTAATTCGGCCTACAGAACATTGGAAACGAACGACCAGTTTGGGACAGAGTCGACACTTCGAGGTGAAGTATCAGCGACGTTGTCCGAACCTTGTCCCGAAACCTCAACGCTGGTTTTGGATGCTTTTCGCGGGGCCATGACTGGAGATCCTGCTTTATCTCTTCTGCGATAAAAATATGTATACATATAGAAGTTAGCTCGCTGAGAAAGTGTGCTCTACGTAATATAGAAATGAACTTGTTATAACGAATAACAACTCTATATATTCGAAAACTTGGTACTTTTTAGAATAGATATGTCAAATCATGTTTAGAAATAAATTTAGCAATAAAAACCCAATCTTTATTCGTCGATTCTCCTTATTTCTAATTAATGCCATAAATTTTGGCGGTTCGAAATGTCAGTTGGCATAAGAAAGAATTAAGACTACATCATAAATCGTGCAAGCATCAAAACACGAGAGATATTGATTTAACTTAATTAATCCGGTTTTACCAAAGTTAATTAATCTTTCGATACTCGTTGTATCGAGAATTTTTCTTTAACCCTTTGAACCTCTAACCCCCAAATTTGCGATGATTGATTTTGGTTAATAAAAACACAATTGTGATTAGGCACTTAATTAATTATGTAATTATTTATATTCGCCATATCGCGACTCGGAGCTTCGAAGGTAAGTTTCCGGGAAGTTTGCATGCCGAGCTGCGAAACCGCGAGATCACGATAATACGTTTTAATTAAAAGGGAAGATAAACTCAGATTAAGTGTTTAATTAATTATGTTCATATCTTTATCGTGACTTCATGAGTCGGGGCTTAGACAGTGTAGCTTTTTAAAGAGAAAACGTCGAGTGACGAATTGCCAACAGAACTTAACCATGGCTTAGCTTTTACCTTTAACCTTGACACGGGTTACTAAAATAAGGACTTCGTGGTTTCGGCTATCGGGGTTACGACAATAAGACTTTTGGATTTAGTGAACGCCGAGGCGCGAAAAACCGATGATGTTTAATCATGATTTAGGAAAATTTTACTCCCGTCACTGCCCTGGGTAAAATTTTAAAGCGATTTCGCCGTTTTGTTGCTCGGGACTTGTGAACTACGTGATTTATAGCATCCAACCTACGAAATCCTGAGGTAGAACAAAAAGGGGAATTTTTTTATGAAAAGTAGAACTCGCCTCGAGAGTACAATAATTATCGATGCTTGCATGAGAAGACTTAAGAGATTTTGAAACCATACATGGAAAATACGAAAACCATTTTTCGATTTCGAGCATTAAGACATGAAATTTGAGACGGGCTAGAAAAAAAAAAGGTGGCTCCAACACTCCCTATTAGTGTTTTGAGGAGCATTGACCTCTTTTCAACACCCTTTCTAGCTTATTACAGGAGCATTGATCTCCTTCCTGGGTAACGTTTGAGCTCATTTTTCCTTTGTTTTCTTAGTTTCTTGACTCAGATATTTGCATTAGAGTTCTTTGAACTTGATTTTGGATTTTCTTGTTTGAATTTGAGTGATTACCACCTTTTCTTTCTTCTTTTGAGTTTGCAAATCCGTCAAATTGTGAAATGTGCATGAATTCCTTGGGCTAACCTGATCCTTTGGTCAAAGTCTGTCTTACTTATAGTTTGATCCTCATCATGAAGGTTTTCAAACTTCTGTCATTTTGATTTCAAGACTTTCTAAGTGTTTCACTTGATTGATTTTTAAGTCTTCCTCATTGATTTGGGATTGCAAGTGTTGCTTTGAGCATTGTTTTTGAGCTTCTTATGGTTTTCTTTGGAAAGTTTTTGATTCTTTGAGTGTTTGAAGCTCTTTGGTCTTATTGAAACTTGACATTAATCCTTTATTCTTGCCACTTAATTTCCAAGGTTACAAGAAGTTTTATTCTCTACTTTCTATCTGTGTGTTCTTGTGTTAGAAGCATTCTGACATTTGGATTTTTTAAGTTCTTTCTTGAGTGCATGTTTTTTTTGGATTTTTTTCTTCATAATCCTTTGCTTCAACATTGATATATTTCATTGAAAGTAAGGAAGTAGAAAACATAGCATTTGGAATTATTTCATTGCATTTAAAAACAAACAATAATTATTTCATTCTAGTTAGTGGGTGGAGAATTTTTGAGCATGCATTTTTAAGAAAAGTAAAATGCATTTTAATCGTGTACACTATAGTTTCTTTGACTCATATACCATAAAACTTTTGCATTCAAAGAGTAGTTCATGTTTCTTGCATTGAATGTTACACTTGTTTCTTTGCTTGAAACCTCTTGCTCCTTTCTTGGAGTTAGAGTGATAACACCAAATAGTTTCACTTCCATTTACCCTTTTGAGTAACAATAACCATAAAAGGAAAAAGTGCATATTCTAAAATCAATTAGACTTTTTTCTTTTATAGAAAACCAACAAGTCTAGGATTTGAGGGCCTTGGCTGTAGGGAGGAGAAAAAATTCTCCAAGGCCACTGAAACAAGACTGTATAACACTAAAGAGTGACAAAATCCAACTGTCATATAAGCATAGCTCAAAACCCCCTCTAACACAGGGGATAACCACGAGGTTGTGTGCGTAAGGACAATGGAGACTACCCCTCCAAAGATTGACTAATCATAGTGGAAAGCGCATATATTGGAGGTTTTTCTTAAGTGTTACTAGTTCATTTAGTATGAGTGCTTTGTGAATATCAAATATGTTTGAGGCCCTCAAGAGTATTACCGGTCCACTTATTTTCATTCCTCTAGAAGAGATTTGGACTTTGTTATCCCGCGCATAAATTTGGTCCCGACTGTTGACTGTACCCCCTAGAGGCCAATTGCAAGTTGGTAACCCTAGTAAATTTTCCTCGGCATATACATAGGTGACTATGGGGGGTTTCCCACGGTACCTGAGGTAGACGTTGTATCACAATTTCAGTACCCTTGGAGGGTGACACCGCGAAGCGATGGTTTCTTGCATCTAGAAGGGATGTTACATGGAGGTTGGGGTAACTGTTTCTCATATCTTTGCTGAAGGCCTCATATCCCGTCTCTGAAAGATCCTTACTTCCTTTTTTCCCTATTACAAGGGAGTTATTTTATTTCTCTTATTTTATAGGGAGTTTGGGTGTGTGTTCTCTTTGATTTAGTGACCTTAGGTTGAGTCTGTGTATACGGAAAATTTTCTTGGGACTACCAACCAAGGAATCCGTTTTCATGGGGAACCTTATGTTTTTCCTTGTTTTGGAACTGTTGGTACTACTTAAATTGCCACATTGAGTTTTCCTGGATTCACTATAGGATTACCGGTATGGTTTTTTTCCACTCTAGTGATCCTGAATTCTCCTGGTGTTTCTAATGCAATCCCTCCACCCCAAGAACATCAACCTCATGTTGACCCTCTACCTTCTTCTCCTATTAGGTCTTCTTCCCTTTCTTCTTCTTCACCCGGTGAAAGTCTTAATAATAGTAACTAGGAGGCTCAGAAGAAGAAGAAAAGGAAGAACAACAAGAAGAAAAATAAGCAAGGGGGCAATCAACCAACCACTGATAATCATGTTGGGAGTGTTGATGATATTTACAAGTCTACCAAAACACGTTGTAAGCCAAAATTCCCTTGTAGTATTTGTAAGGGTGACCACCTTCTTAAATATTGCCCTAGTATTCCCAAAAGTTTTAGAAGTGTGGTCTCAGGGTTCTCAACAACCCATGTTGCCAGCCACTGTAGGTCATGCTAGTGACAACCCATCAACCAATAATCATCAGGTTGGGGGGAAAAAGGGTCAAGTCAAGATTCCTTGCTAGTTATGTAGGGAAATGCACCACACTTACCTTTTCCCTTGTATGGATGAAGCTTCACAATTGTTGGAACACATCGCTATTTCTTATCAACAAACTCAAGTTGCTTCCCATTGGTTGATGGAATTGTTGGTCCGATTCCATCCTCGGTCGATTGCGCTCTCCCCTTGGAGAGTGAAGTTAATAAAGTCGTCGGTCCAATACAATCCTCGATTGATCCCACTCTTCTATTGGAGAGTGAAGTGGATACTTCCCATGTCTTTCTTGTCACTTCAGATTCCTATGAACAAGGGGGAATTTCACCCTTATAAACGAAACTCCCTTCAAATACTGAGGTCATTTCCTTTGATTGGAATAGTTTGACAGAGCCTCTACTTTCTTCCTACCCGCCTTTCCAAATTATCATGCAGGTTTGCGATAATATCACATTACAAAATACTATTGTTGACAAAGGTGCTTCTGTCATCATTCTATCCTCAACTACTTGGAAGGCTATGGGTTCCCCTTAGCTTGTTCTAGTGACCCATCATTTGTGGGCCTTTAATAGAAGACCTAGAGAACCTTTAGGGATCCTTCCTTAGCTTCCATCACCTTAGGAGAGAAAAATGTATGTATTGATGTTATGATAGTTAACAACCCCTTGGACTTTAATTTGGTCTTGGGTGGGATTATGTTTACATTATGAAAGATGTCGTGTACAGACTCTTTTGAGTGATGAATTTATATCATAATGGAAACATTGTGACCATTGACCAACTTTAATTTGTTGGTACTTATCTAACTGCCAAACATCTGAATCCCATGAATGTTCCTTATATGAAAATGGTATCCCACCCGCCACAGGATAATTATGTGGCATCATGTACCATTATTGGCACAGGGGCAGATCTAGGTTTCAGCTCTAATAACGCACCAACAAGCCCTAACTACTGGCCCTTTCGGCCAAGGGTGATTTTAGGGGCTAAATTTTTCTCATGGGCTAATTTTCTATGGTTTTTCCAAAAAAGATATTCGCTATTTTAAAAATGATTCGGCCAAATTCTATAAAATACAATTATTTTAACTTAAAAATCGCCAAAATTTTATAAAAACTATAGAAAATCCTTAGAAATTTGAAATTTTTTACAAAAATATCGCCAAACATTTGTAGTTGGAATATGAAGGATTAGTAAGATTTGCCAAGGTTTTTACATTTTAAAATAAATTTCCATCCTTAAAATCATCCCTGCTTTCGGAAACACCTGCGAAGCAGATGCAGTCTCACCCTAAGTAGCAATAGGGGGTTGCAGGACATAGGTGTCTACAACCAGAGGAAATGCAAGTGGAATCAAGGCAACCACACATGAAGAACAAATTATTCTTTTCAAGCATAAACCTACTTCACATAGTTTTATAGCAGATCTAACATACTAATGCATCCTCAGAGTAATAGAAGTAAATAACACAACATCAATCACACACAACAACATGATATACGTGGTTCACCCTCTCCCTAGGGCTACGTCCACAAAACTGTGCTTTATAATATATTCGGTGAAAGCTTACCGTTCTATCTATGCTCTTAGATTGCAAATCTCTATTTTTCTCTCTTCTCTCTATCTCCCTTCCCCACGCACTTAGCTGCAGGGTTGATCTCTGCACCCAGTTGAATATCTTACAGTATCGAATGTCCTCAAAACACAATACTTCTCTCTTTACATCAACACCGACCAACTCTGAATGAACAACAACAACAACAACCCATCCCAGGTCCTCTTGACATTTATTTATACATTACAATATCTCACTGGAATCCTTAGCCCAAATCCTAGGTGTCAAAACCCTAGATACCAAAACCCTAGGTGTCTAAAACCCTAGGTCAACTTGACCCACGTTTTCAGGGCTTCGCTAGCATGTCTTTCCTTTCTTCCTGTGAGGTTCTCCAAAGCATCTACCAGTGGATTTTTCCACTTGCTGAGTTGTCCACGATCCATATTCCTTGTAGATATGTCTTCCTCGATCTCCTCATCCAACGACTTTCTCTCTCAGACTTTGCTCCATATTTTCTTCTTCTTTAACCACTTCAACCTGATCTCAGTCAACCTTCCTTATGCACAGTTTTCATTTCGCCTTTTCTTCCATAATATTCACTTTATTTCATAACCAAGGGCCAACAGGCCCCCAACACTCACCTATGACTTGACCCAAGGCACTCTGATCTGAATCTTCTGTTGTACCTCAACTTCAGACTACACAACGCAGCCTGTTCTTCCTGATCTGTTCCTCCTCCCTGTATGCAGGCTGTCTTTCTTGTGTTTGGTACCCAATATCAATTGCACCTGGTACTTATAACCTTCTCCTTCTATTTTTACCGAGAGCTGTGAGGAAGCTAGTTGTCATAGTACAATTTCAACCGGCTCCATTCACCAATCCTTCCTTCCTTCCACTCCCCATTCAAAGTCTTCAGCTGCACAACTCCTCCTTCTGTAACATAGGCAACCTCATATGGCCCCAACCAATGTGTTCTGAATTTCTCTAGATGCTTCATGAACTTGTTATCATATGCCAATAACATATCTCCTTGCTTAAATGCTTTCTTCTTGATATGCCTGTCATGGTAGGCCTTTTCTCGTTCCTTCTGAACCTGCTGATGAAGTCCTGTAATAAATTTGTCTTCTTCTATCTCAACCAACTATGCGAGCCTCTCTTGAACAATGCCAGTCTCATCCATATCTGTAAAGGTTTCAATTCTTAAGCTAGGAACTAAATATTCCATGGGTACAACTGCTTCTAGGCCATAAACCAACTTAAAGGGAGTCTACATTGTCAGCTTATTACAAGTGGTTCTATAGGCCCATAACACTGTTGGTACTCTCAAATCCTAGTCATATCTGTTTACACTACAAATCTTTTTCAGCACTGTCTCCAAGATATTGTTGAAGGCTTCAACCGTACCATTCGCCTACGAGTGGTATGGGGTGCTCTTCTGATGGTGAACTTCAAATTCCTGAGTCAAGGCTTCAATAGTATTATTAATAAAATGTGTACCTTGATCACTCATGAGGATATTTGGGCATCCAAACCTGGTTGTGATATCATCAAATATGAAATGCGCATCTCTAGTTGCACTACAGTCCTTAACTGCTCTTTCTTTTGCCCATTTGGTCAAATACTCTGTCGCAATGATGATGTATCTGGCTCCTATGTGCTTCCCTGGTGGTTTTATAGGTCCCACGAAGTCAATGGACCATTTCTCAAATTCTTGTAAGGTTAGCTGGGGTGCTAACAACATCTCATCTCTTCTGGAAGGTTTCCCAACTCTTTGGCATACATCACAGGCTCTATAGTATTCTTTAGCATCTCTATGTAAAGTGGGCCACCAAAGGCCATCTCTAATAACCTTCTACACTATTTCTTTTCCTGCGTATTTTACTCCTACGATGCCTTCATTACATTCTGCTAAAATTAGTGGTCGTTCTGCCTCCATAACACATCTTCTCAGGATCTCATCAGGTCCCATCTTATATAGTTGTCTAGCTATAAGCGAAAAATCTGCAACGTGCACTACCCGTTGTTTCTTCTGAATGAATGTGTATTCACGAGGTTATATTCCTATTGATAGGAACTAAACTACCTCGACGAAGTGATCATCAACCTTTCTAATGGCTAGAAACTATGCATCCGACAATGTATCCTCCAAACTAGTAGGTTCCTCTCCATGTTCCAACCTAGACAAGTGGTCTGGTCCCTTGTTCATACTTCCTGGATTTACCACAGTTTCAAAATCATATTCTTGAAATAACAGAAGCCATATGCATATCCTTCCCCCCAACACTAGCTTTTTGACTAGGTATTTCATCGTGGAGTGATCAGTGAACATCTTAAAGTGTCCTCCTAACAAGTAGTGATGAAACTTCTGCAATGCATACACCATGGCTAAGCCTTCTCTCTCAATGGTGGTGTAATTTATCTCAGCTGTTGAGAGCTTCCTGCTAGCAAAGGCTAACGGGTGGTCAATATCTCCTGCTCCTGGTTGTGCTAACACTATTCCTAGTGCAATAGAAGATGCATCAACATGCACATGAAATTCCTTGCTCCAATCTGGAAAAACCAGAATAGGCGCAATAACCATTTTCTGTTTCAGTGTGTCAAAGATCCGATGACATTCTTCTGTCCACTGAAACTGACAATATTTATTCAGAAGCTTCTCCATAGGTGTTGTAATCTGTGCATAGCCCTTAATGAACTTCCTGTAGTATCCAGTATGTCCCAGTGCAGTGCGCAGTTGTTTGACTGAAGTAGGAGGGGGTAAATCGACAATAATGGCAATCTTAGATGGATCCGCCAGTAACCCCTTCTTACACACAATATGGCCCAACAACACTCCAAAGGGATAAAATAAGATGCATTTCTTCAGGTTCAGGGAAATCTGACATTGCCCACACTTATCCAACATTAGTCTTAAACATTCAATATGGTTTTGTAATAAGCTAAAAATGGTCCAATCATCAAAATACGCTTCCAGATATTTATGTAAAAACTCCTTGAATGCTTCGACCACCACCCTAGAAAAGATGGCTGGTGCATTCTTCAATCCAAAAGGCATCACTATGTATTGGTAGGATCCCCATTCTATTGCAAACATGGTCTTATGGCGATCTTCCTTGGCAATCCTAATCTGATGGTATCCTGAGAATCCATCGGTGAAGGAGTATACTTCATGTCCTCCCACTTTATCTAACACTTCGTCAATAAATGGTGTAGGGAATGGATCATGTAGACATGCATCATTCAACTTCCTGAGATCTACACAGATTTTGATCTCTCCTGGTTTCTTATAGGGATAATCCACTTTGATTCTTCAACAGGTTCTATGATTCCTGCTTCCAACATTATGTCTAATTCAATCTTCACTTTCTCCTTATATTTAGGGTTCAATCTGTAGGGTCTTTGTTTAACTGGCCTTGCATCTGGTTTCAAGGGGATCTTCATCTCTCCCATGGGCCCTTTAATTCCCTTCATATAAGTGAACTTGGTTGGAAACAAGTCCTGATATTTGTGCAGTAACTCTATGATCTTATCAATAATGGCATCATCCTAGTAATCTCCAACATTAGAAAGATTAGGTACTTTCTCTATTCCAATATTAACTTTCTTGATTTTGATTGGCTGTCCAATATAATGCAGTTTGACTCCAGGTCCTTATGTGTCTCTCTGTCCTTCCATTTTTGCAATTTTCACATTCCTAGGATCATCATCTTCATCGACATTGATATTATAACATCCTTGCAATTTCTAAAGAGGTGCAGTCCATTCATCCTCTTCTTTCTCCACAGGGAGGCTAGGTGCTTCCTCAAATACTTTTTGTCTTACAACTTGTAAAGCTTGATCTACCAGAGGGTGCTGACTTTCAAATAAAATGTAGCTACAAAATTCTGAGTCATACCTTGCTAATATGCAGTGGTGAGGCGTAGTTCCACTTGAAGGTACCAGTTGATAGGCATCATGTCTAGAGTATTGATGAATTTATTCACCCACTGCTCTTGAGGAATGTTTCTCTAGGCCTCCTCACAACCTCGCACATGGTATTTCAAACATCTTTGACCTGTGTACCTATCTTCGCATCCTTCGACTTGTTCTGCAAATCATGCTGTCATCAAAGTGCGACATTGTATCCATTTCATGATGTTCCTTTTATGTGTTCCCCACCATCATGATTGGCATCTAATGCACTAGATGTCTTCTCTCTTATATTTTCATTTATCTTTTTTCATATCTTCGACCTGCAGTGATAAGCTAGTTAGCTGACTCAAGATTTGACTCATACCTGAGCTGGATTCTTCCATAGGAGTCAATTCAATTTTCATGGCGATCTCTAATTCCTCAGCCTGTGAAGAAATATTTTGCTACATCAGAGGGAGCCTGATGTGTGGTAGGAGGGAAACAATGAACCATTCTTTGTTTTTCTCGTCTGGGATCTGAAAACTCAAATGACCTTTCAAGGTCTTAAACCTCTGATCAAACTCCCAAATAGGTTCAACTACTTTATTCTTGATTTATTTTGACTCTGTTATGCACTGGGATTCTGACTTGGGTTTCTTGAATTCAACAATCAACACAGTCTTAATCTCGTTCAGCAGTTTCGGCTAGACAACCCCTTGGAAGAACTTCATGTACCAACTCAGTGCACGATCTCTCAGGGTATTACTAAACTAAGCTCGTTTAACAGCTTCATCGGTGACATTCTTAATACTCCATACAACTTCACATAGAAACCAGTGCTGGTCAGGATCTTTAGATCCATATCCTCTAAAGGTGGGTAACCTCATCTCATCTACCATAGATCTTCCTAAGGTTCCTGACTGAGTATGCACTGAACCACTTGTACGAGTGCTCTGAGTGTTCTGATAAATTAGGTTACTTTGGTTACTTAATGCTGTTAAAACAACATGGGGTGTAATAACACTTACTTCAATAGTCTGCACAGTCCCTGAAGCTTCTGAATCTTTTCGGCGAGGTTCTTCAATCTTATCTTCTTCTGCCCTAGTGGACTCTGAATGTTTCTTGTTCAAAAACCCTTATTCTTATCCACTGTAGAACCCTTCTTCTTGTGTTGGTTCATGATTATGCTCGAACAAGTTCACCAGAGGAACTTCTCTGAAGGTTCTACCACTATGCATGTGTCCGACCTCTGTGTCACTTTCTGAATTCTTGAACATTAGATTTTTCAATCTGACCCACTACTGCATCTTCAAGATGTTCTTCTCATGCAATAACATCTTGATATTCAACTTCAAGAAGTGTACAAATTTTCCTCTAGGTCCCTTAAAGAAATATCTCTCTACTTGGCTATATGAATCTACTCTGTCAATAGAAAACTTTGTGATATACCCTCCAATGGTATTATCAAACTAGTGATCTACTGCTCTCGACATGGCATTATCAACTCTCTTTACCTTCTTGATCATTTCCGATGTCCAAACCACAGGCAGTCTAGATCTGATCTCAAACTGGGTATCTGCTAATCTGGCCAACCACTCATATAGATCCTTATGAATTCCTCCAAAGAAAATCTCGTGTATATTAGTAAAGATATACCTTCCCAACCGATCTTCTGTGCTAATATTAGGGTTCTTATTCTGAGCTTCTGTGAAGTCCTTCTCTTGTTCTTCTATCCACTTCTAAATCTCTATCTTCGATGGAAACCACCTTGACATTCCCTTAAGAAGATCCTGGTCCCGACAACGAAACCATTTTTTGGCACAGGGGTAGACCCAGGGTTCAACTCTAATAGCGCACCAACAAGCCCTAACTACTGACCCTTTTGGAAACACCTGTGAAGCAGATACAGTATCACCCGAAGTAGAAATAGAGGGTTGTAGGACACAAGTGTCTACAACCAGAGGAAATGTAAGTGGAATCAAGGCAATCACACACAGAGAATAGATTATTCTTTTCAAGCATAAACCTACTTTACACAGTTATATAACATATATAACATACTAATGCATCCTCAGAGTAATAGAAGTAAAGAACACAACATCAATCACACGCAACAACCAGATATATGTGGTTCACCCTCTCCCTAGGGCTACGTCCATAGGACCGTGCTTTATAATATATTTGGTGAAAGATTACAGTTCTATCTATGCTCTTAGCTTTCAGATCTCTCTCTTTCTCTCTTCTCTCTATCTCCCTTCCCTGCGCACCCAACTGTAGGGTTGATCTCCACACCCAGTTGAAGATATTACAATACCGAATGTCCTCAAAGCACAATACTTCTCTCTCTACATTAACAACAACCAACTCTAAATGAACAACAACAACAACATCAACCCATCCCATGTCCTCTTGAAATTTATTTATACATTACAATAGGGCACCGACAACCTTAGGCCGAAGCCTAGGTGTCAAAACCCTAGATACCAAAACCCTAGGTGTCTAAAACCCTAGGTCAACTTGACCCACATTTTCTGGGCTTCGCCAACCTGTGTTTCCTTCCTTCCCGCAAGGTTCTTCAAAGCATCTACCAATGTCTTTTTCCACTTGCTGAGTTGTCCACGATCCATCTTCCTTTTTGATCTGTCTTCCTCGATCTCCTCGTCCAATGACTTGCTCTATCAGAATTCGTTCCATCTTTTCTGCTTATTTAACCACTTCGACCTGATCTCAGTCAACCTTCCTTCCACGCAACTCACGTTTTGCCTTTTCTTCCTTAATATTCACTTTATTTCATAACCAAGGGCCAAAAACCATGCGTTCAACTACGAATGAGAAGGAGCCTCTCTCTGTATGCTTTCCTTCTTTATACTTAGATTCAATAGTTGACATGGTGAACCACTCATAGGGGATTTAGAGCCTAATCTTCCCCTCGTTATCCCTACTGAGTCCCTTGATATGTATTACTTATAGATAATTGTTATTATTTATGATGAAGATCTGTTGGAATCCATGGTCAAGGGTTTTGAGCAAAGTTCCCGTTTCTCTGTCAAGCTCGTTAAAAAATGAAATAGAGGATTGCAAGCATAGTTCTTTTCGTGTGTTAAGCTCGTTAAAAAAATGAAACATATGACAATGAGCATAATTCTTTTCCTGTGTCAATCTCATTAAAAAATGAAATAGATGGTCATGAGCATAGTTCCCTTTCTGTTTCAAGATCGTTAAAAAATGAAATAGATACTTGTGAGCATGGTTCGCTGTCCGTGTCAATCTCGTTAAAAAACGAAATGGACCCCCCTCCTATTGAGTTGAGTCTTCCACTAGATATCATACTTGAACCTTCATTTCATACTCCTTTGTCAATTGATGCTCTTTCTTTCGCCCTCTCTGGTGAACTTATTCCTATTAGTAGCCATGAGTCATTTATGGTGTAGAAGTAGATTCAACGAATAAAATGAAGCTTGGGGGATTGTCTCCAACCTCTGGGCATCATGTCGGATTTATCTACTAGACTCTGTCAATGATGTTGGGGTAAACATACCATTCTTTGGACATCATGTTGGGAAGAAAACCTGCTAATAGGTATCACTCCGAGCACAATTTCACTCTTTGTTTCAAGCTTGTGTAAAAATGAAACATACACCCCAAGCACAGATTTTCTATGTTTCAATCTCGTGTAAAAATGAAACCTACCCCAAGCATAATTTTTCTCTGTTTCAATCTTGTGTAATAATGAAACCTACCCCGAGAAAGGTTTTCTTTCTGTATCAGGATCGTTAAAAAGTGAAACAGACAATCAAGCATATATTTATCACTTTTTTAGGATCGTAAAAACTATATGAAAAAGGAACACTTTGGAGTACAATCGAGCATATTTTTATCACTTTTTCAAGATTGTAAAAATTATATGAAAAATGAACTCTTTGGAGTCTCCTTTAAACTCTTTTTAGACTCCATAAACATGAAAATATTGTCTATTGAGCTTGTTTCCTTTCACACTCATTAAAAGGTTTGATAAGGAATCTATTTGGTATAAGTTTAACCATTTTTCAGACATGATGGACTAATTATGAAAAATGAACACTCTAGTCAACCTTGACTAGAAGAGTTCTCTCTTGTATTGTTTTACACTTTTTCGGGCTTGAGGGACTAAATTTATGAAAAATAACACCCTTGGATTTGTCTTTAATATCTTTTCAGAATATGTAAACATGAAAATACCACCGATATTTCCTTCTTCGTGCTCATTAAATTATGCATCGAACGACCCATATGGGACTGAACCCCTCCCTATTTAGGTTCATTAAACATGTGATGAGGGACTCATCGAATATGAGCTATATCGAGCATCTGTTATCCTCCTCAATCTTGTTAAAAAACAAGATTGTTAAAAAACAAGAGGTACTCGCCAATCATGGTGGGGGACAAATTGAAGGAAGTGGTTCAAGTTTTGGAAAACATTATGGAAGTTTTTTGTTGTCTCCCTTGAACATGGCACCTATTTTCATCTCATATTACAATTGGGTAATCTTCTTGTCTTCAAGTCATATCAATTCTATGTGTCATTATACTTTTTCGTCCCAATCTAAGAGTGCTCTGATTATCATCACATTATGTTCTTGGTACTTGTTGAGTCAATGCTACCAAGTCACTTGTCATACCTCACAATGTTTAAGGGAAGTTTCAATTCGAACCAACCACCCCGCAGTATTACCATATTTCATCCTCGTGTCAGTCCACACTCATTTAATCTATCATCTTACATCAATTTCTTGTGTCAGTTTCATGTCGATGATGGGGGATATATCATGGCCCTCCTTCGACGAGTCTGTTTCTGTCGACTTCAACACATTATCCATGAATTAGACCTAGAAACCAATTAGTACCTTGGAACCTGCATGCCTCAACAACATGTTTCCTTACCTTCGACAATAGGTTTACACCATTGACCTATGATCATAAGATTCCACAAATGTTAGACCTCAACTTATTTATTCACATTCATTGAAATGTACTAGGGAACCTTAGGAGTCATTGTCATCATTGGTGGTTTCCATCGCACTTGTTAACAATATACATTAATGACTGGTAATCAAGAGGTTTCTACCATGTTTGGCATCAAGACATCTATTCACATGGATATAATCTTACTATTTCAGGATAAGGATGAACAACCTGGTTTGGGTGCTCACTATGTTATGCATGTCTCCCAAGATGCGTTAGAGATCATTTGAGTATGCAGAAGATTCCAGTGTAACCATCATATTGGAAATCTCATTGATGTACATGATGTCACATAGATCCACTTTGTATTGGTCCGTGGCTATTTTTTTTCGTATTGTAGCTCCACTGTGTATTATTTCGTGGATATGACCTGATTGAGTCATGGAGGTATGGATCCACGATGTATGTTTGGTGGCCATATCCTTATTCAATTATTTCATGGATTCGTAGTGTATTGGTCGATGACCATGCTTTGAGTCAGTTTATTCTAAGAATTGGTATGATTTCCCTGGGGATGACACATATATACTGTTTGATGTTTGTTTGCAACTTCCATCTAGATCTCCTACTCCAACGCCCTTGCAATAATATTTTTGTAAAGTGTTTTGGCCATCAGTTTCTCCTCTGACCTCAGACTTGAGGGGGCGTTTGTTACACACCTAAATGTCGCACTTAAGTGTCGTAAGTTCCATATGGACCTTATCAAGTGTCGTATTCACCTTACTAAGTGTCACATGCACTTTATCAACTGTTGTATGCACCTTACTAAGTGTCACATGCACTTTATAAAGTGTCTTATGCTCCTTACTAAGTGTCACATGCACTTTATCAAGTATCGTATACACCTTACTAAGTGTCACATGCACTTTATTAAGTGTCACGTGCACTTTATTAAGTGTCACATTCACTTTATTAAGTTTCACAACTTTATTACCATGTGATAACATTTGTCATAATCCCTAGTCATCGTGGATGAGAAAAATCCATCATGAGAAGGTCGAAACAATGCCTTTTACCTTGATATTTTGAAGGTCAATGCTCCCCTACCCATGTATAGGGAGCATTGAACTCTTGTCAATGATCCCATGCCCATGTATATGGAGCTTTGTCAACATCCCATGCTCAGTGTTGGGGGAGCGTTGAAGTGGTTAGAGGGAGTTATGGCTAGCCCACCTTATTTTAGGGGTTAGTTATAAGAAGATGAGGTCAAGGATTCAATCCATATCTCTTTTCTCCATCCTAGGCACCAAATACCAACTTATGGAGCTAAATACTCAACTATTTACAAAAATAATTCATGGTGGTTAAGCCTCCAACTCCTATATAATGAGTGCATTCCAAGGTGAAAAGGGTGGAGAATCCATGAGAGTGTCATAATTCTGATCTTGAGACATTCGAGAGAGGGATGGATAAGAGATCTTGGAGGAGCTGCTGCAACGTAAACATTGGATTGTAAGTGATTAACTACGGCTTTCCATTAATAAATAACTTGGCCTATTCCCTTGACAGATTCATCATAGATAGATTTATTTTCTCTTGACAATATAGTGTAGAGGAAGGTGGTTTCTCTATGTTCTTTGCAAGTTTCTTTCTTGCACCTAGGATCTTGGTCAACAAGTTCAAAGGTTGGAGCAGCGAGGGAAACCGAAGTAAGAAGGTAACCCCCCCATCTCTTTCTTCTCATTTAATTGTCTAAATACGTCTAAAGGGAAGTTAGTGTCCATTTGTTTTCTTTTGTCTTTGGAACAAAGAAGGGATCTTGGTCCAAAGGGGGGTTTCACCTATCCATAGGGGGAACTTTACCATAACATAGGGGGTAAGACTTGTGGCTGAGGGGGTTGGAAATATGGGTGTCCCCCAAGGTTTAAATAACTAATTTGGACAAGATTATTAAAAACCTCGGAATTTTCATCAAAGTGGACGAAAAATCTCATCCTTTTATTTCTACCTCTTTGCCAAAATGTATTGGGTCCTCTACCCCTATTTACCCTGTTTCCAGAATGATTACTACCTCTGCTGAAAAAAATAATCTATATACATTGTCTTCAAATGAGTATATATACGAATCAAAATATATAGAACATCTAAATTAATTTGTCGACATGATTAAACATGGTTCTGAGAGTAACACAACCATGCAACATAAAAGGGAAATGAATAGGAAAAATGAATTCAGGGATACCAACACAACTCCTACAAACACCAAAATATTTAAAATATGAAATATTAATAAAATATTCTTCATATATACTTACCATATTTTTCTTAATATATGAATAGGGAAATGTATGGAAAATGAGATTTTCATAGCTGAGACATATGATAAAAGAGAAATGTCTTGCGAAAAGTGTTAATATGACATTAATGCATGATAATTTGTTCAAAATATATAACCTTAAAACCACGTCTATATATTTTATTTGTAAAAACAATCATCTCTCAAACTATTCCCAATCATATATACATTTTGTTGATAATTGTCAAGTTTTGCCCATCATTCATCATGTTGTTCAACTTTTTTTTTTTTGTCAATATGACAGTCATTCATGCTTCATCTTTTTAATTATATAGACATGGAACAAATGGAAAATGGAATTTCATGAATGGGATTATGGGAGATATAGCTTATGTAAAATGATATTTATGCGGGGGAAATAAAATTCTATATAACAATATTCTAAATCTAACCATTGACATATAAATCCAACCATTTCACATTCACTTATACCATCCAAAAGTAATTGATCTAAAAAAAATGATATTATTAATTCCATATTATTTGCATGCCCAAGCCAAGGATTTTAACAAAATAATATCATATACTGAATAAAAACAAAAATCATCATTCCAAACAAATATATTCCCCATCACTGGTTGCGTTGATATGAATTATATTCCATTGATTAAGCTCGGAACACGACTAGACCCAAGTCCAAAATAATAACCAATAATTCTTCTAGTTATGAGTCATAATATTTATACCAACTCAGAAAAATCATACCCACATTGCATGCCTATGAAATAACTGTGTGTCTTGACCTGAAACCAAAAATCTATCACCCAAACTTATTTTTTGGTCAAGGAGATGAAGCAAAGGAGGAAAATAGCTTGGATTGAAGAGGCATAAACCTGTTGGAGTTACTTCACACACATATGATTTCTTTTTCCTAAGGTTTTTCCTTGTTTATTAGTCATAATTAATCATTATCTAGTCTCCTATATTTTAGGGGAGAATATTCCACCTGGATAATATTCTCTTTCAGTTGACACTTCAGTTTGACTAGTTGAGTTGAGTTTAGATGCTGCATTGGTTTTGTCACCATGCAACAATGGGATCATCACCAGCTAATGTGGAATTGCCTTGGGATCATCACCAGACTGGCGTGTTACCCTTGATTTCCTGATTTAACTCCTCACTACTCTTTGTTCAGTCAGTTAACTGGAGACTAGTTGACTAGTTAACTCAACTAGGTGGCAGTTCACTCACGTAACTGCCTGAGAGACTAGACTAGGTGGCAATTCACTCCTATAACTGCTGGTGAGTGTCTAGATCACTCTAGACCACCACTATGGTGCATTGGTTCTCCTCCAGTGGATACTCATTGAGTTATACATAATATATCATGTGTAAATTATTCATTATTCACAACCATTAATGAAAATTATTTCATTCTTTCTCTCCTTCTTCTTATTTCTCCTATTCTCTCTGAAAATGTGTGTATTATTGTTTATCTAGATATATACATTTACAAAACCATGATTCATTTCAACTGATACGGGTTCGATCTTGATAGATTCAAAGATATAGGTTTGAACCCTTCACTTTTAAAATCAAATATATCCAAAATTGACGTAGAATGTCTACTCAACATGAACAAACAAACCTGCTATAGGTTACAAATAATTTCACAAAACCTAGTTTCACCCATTTATTATATCATAAATTTGACCAACATAAAATGGCTTGACCCATTTTTAAACAATGACTTTATCGAATCCTTGACACAAGAGAAAACCAATCTTATCAACATGGGCACAATAAAAATCCCAATGGCACATGCACTCATTGTGCAAGATGGACCGAGTCACTTCGCGTTGTTGAGATTATTCTCTAGGGTTCCCGAATAATAATTCTTCCTTGTCTGGGATAGGTACTTCAATTGTCTGTGTATCCTCTAGTGTTCTTGCAACTTCTACATTCAGATCTCTAGCGTTAAATAGCTTTGATCTGTTCTCTTGTTCTTCAATCAAGTGTGCAATCCTTCTAGTTATGAAATCTTTTAATTCTTTCTTCTTCTGCTCCAAAACTTCTTCTTCTTCTTTTCGTCTAGATTGATCTCTGTCAATCCAAAGTTTTCCTATTAACATGGTAAATGGGGTGTTGTCCTCGATAAATTTAATAATCTCAAAATCTTCTTCTGTCGAAGTTCCATTGGCAGTCATAGGTATCTGAGCAATCCTTCCACATAGGTTTGTCAACTTTCCTATGTATAACCCTATTCCTCCCAGGGAAGGAGTCATAGAAGGCTTCCCTAAAAGTTCTCAAGTTCTTTCTGTCATGATATTCACCTGATTTTCTTCATCCAGAACACATTCAATGTCTAAGTCTCTTGTTCTTGCTTCGAGGTATTCTTTTTCTTTGAAGATCTCTGATAATCTGACATGTCAGTGGTCATCCAGGGTTTCCTTCATTTGTAGCAATACTTGCTCGGATTATTTATGGGATTCTACCATAGTCTTTATTTCTGGATCTGCCTTAGGGTTTTCTTGGTTTAGATTCATTATTTGAACTTTATCAATCATTCTAGGGAAATCCAACACCTCATGGTCCATAACCTTACAACAAAGACAACTAGGTATTTTTCTAGGGCACTCCTTAGCAAGATGTCCTGATTTTCTGCAACTGTAACTGAGGGTTAATCCTTTCTTTCATTTAAATGATCCCCAACTCCTCCTGTACTACGCTCTAGGATCATAGGGTCTAACCCACAACAAATTATTTCTAGGATCCTGCATCCATTGGTTAGTCCAAACATTCTTTCTATGCGTAGGTATAATATATCTTTCACTATTCTTATCAGATCTACTAATATCAAATATTGTTTTATCTATCAATACCCTAGTTTTCAAACTAGGATAGACTCTTATAAACATACCTAGATCCATACTTTAGAAATAAAACTTTCCATTTATCTTACTTCTACAAACCACAAATCTTTCAGATCTAAAACTTTTCACTATTCTTACCTTTATTGGAGCACAGAGCTTGTAGATATTACCTCTTTTAATCATAAATCCTCACTTTTACCTTTCTTAGAGCACAAAGCTTTCAGATCTTGCTTCTTTCCTTCATATCTGACCTCTTTTCTTCAGATCGGGCTTCTTATTTTAGCACAGAGCTTTATAAATCAAGTAGAATAATACGCACTAGAGCGACAGATCTATGCACAAATCTTCCACAGTTTCGGTTCAGATCTTTGCAAAAAGCTTCTTCTTTCTCAGTTCCCAGTGATTTGTTGGCACAGGGGTAGACCCAGGGTTCAACGCTACAACAACGCACCAACAAAACCCTAACTACCGACCCTTTTAGCAACACCTGTGAAGCATATGAAGTCTCACCCGAGGTAGAGGTAGGGGTGGTTGCAGGACTCAAGTGTCTGCAACCTTAGCTGGGACACTGATATGTGATTATAATGCTTAACAAAGCACTTAGCATCAACAATTCATCAATATTCAACAAATAACTACTGCACAGATAGAACAAAGCATCACATCATTCACTTAGATCTGATGTATGTAAGCACTTTATCATAAACATGTAGGTTATATCTAGCAGATCAAGCACTAAGCACCTTCATATGGGTCAGATCTAACATTCTTACACATTATTAGCACAAAGCATAAGAAGATTTATCTATCTATATCAAATTACTTAGCAAGATAAGTTATAAACACATCAAGAAAAGCACAAAGTGGAACAACACAATGTTTACATGGTTCACCCCCACCCTGGGGATACGCCCAATAACTCTTCTTCTTTATTGTCTTCAGTCAATTGGTTACAAGCATAGAGCCTCAAAACCCTACTTCACCAAGGAAAGGAGATATGCGCAGCTCGCTAGATCCTCCTTCCTTGCGTTACAACACAAAACACTTCACAATGTGTTACAATCACTTGCACTTAGATCTGCAAGTCTCTCATAGTATGCACAAAGATTCTACAAGCCTTACTTGCACTTAGCACAACATCACCTAGATGCACTTCTACTTTCTTACATGGCCTAGACTTCTATTTATACATTACAAAATAGGCCTAAACATGGGTAAACCCATGGGCATACATCCCATGCCCGTTACATAATCCCCAAAACCAAAAAGGACCCAAAAATGGGTCGAGATACATGATCTTCGCTTCGTCTTGCGCTCCTCCTTCGACAGGCTGTCGAAGTCCCAAAATAGGTCAAACTTGACTGGATCCCTCAAAACTTGGTCAAGGGCCAACACTCGTCTTCATATGAGAGTTTTGATTCAGAGGACTTAGATGATTCAGATTTAGAGTTAGTACAGTCAGATGCAGAGTTAGAGCATCCAGATTAGTTGCAGAGCCCGAGCAGAGGCCCAAGTGGGCACATACTACTCTTCAGGATGTAGAGGATCTTGTTGGTGATCCAGCCGATAATAGGAGGACTTGATCTAATTTCGAGGAGCCTCCTATTGCACTCACTTCCACAAAACCATTTCCCTCCAGGCATATTTTCTTGGTTCAGTCTTCATATCCACAATCTTATGGCGAGGCTGTTGGAAATCCCTTTTGGGAATCTTCCATGCAGGAGGAGTACAACTCCCTCCTCGAGAACCATACTTGGGATTTGTTTACCCTTCCTTCTATAAGGAAACTTCTTAGATGCAGATGGGTCTACAAGACCAAGAGCTTAGTGGATGGAAAAATTAGAAGATATAAAGCTAGGCTTGACGCCAAAGGCTTTCATCAGGTTCATGGTATTGACTATGATGAGACCTTCTCTCCAATAGCGAATATGGATTCCATATGATTGACACTTTCCATTACGACAACAAAAGGTTGGGAAGTCCATCAGATGGACATGAAGAATGCGTTTATTCACAGTGATATCTTTGAGGAGATCTACATGGAGTAGCCCCAAGGATTTATGTAGGACTCATCTTTGGTCTGCTGACTGAAGAAGTCCCTTTATGGCCTCAAGCAGGCTCCGAGGGCATGGTATGCCAATATGGACTCCTACCTATTGTCACAAAACTTTGTATGTTGTAAATCAGACCTGAATGTCTACATGCTCAGGACGACTAATTCACTTCTACTTTTAGTTCTGTACGTTGATAATTTGTTGATCACCGATTGCTTGACTTTAGCGATTGTTGCAGTCAAGAGGATTCTACATGACAGGTTTTTGATGACGGACATGGGTCTGCTACACTTCTTCCTTGGACTCGAGATAATTTAGGATGCATCAGGAATCAAACTGTCTCAGGCTAAGTATGCACGAGATCTCCCTGAGATATTTCACATGACAGACTGCAAGTCTGCTCCGACTCCTTTGCTATTAGGATTTAAACTTGAGGATGACAGGGAGACTCCATTGGTTGACAACACACTATACAGACAACTAGTGGGGAGCTTTTTGTATCTCACACACTTCAGACCATACCTCTCATATGCAGTTGGCACATTTTCCAGGTTCATGGAGGAGCCGCATGAGCTAGATTGGAAGGTTGCAAAGCGTATCCTTTGATACGTACAGGGAACCATCACCTTTGGGATTCATTATGAAGTAGACTCTACATTAGATCTCATTGGGTTTATTGATTCTGATTGGGTTGACGATAGCACTGATCTCAAGTCCACAACTGATTACTCACTTAGTCTTGGTTCTGGGCCTATCTGTTGGTCGAGAGAGAAGAAAGCTTCCATTTCTCTATCTTCAGCTGATGCATAGTACAAAGGGGTAGTTAACATGACCATTCAGGCTATGTGTCTACAACATTTTCTCATTGAGTTGGGAATTTAGTTTCATTGATCAATCATCATCTGGTGTGGCAACCAGAACACTCTGAAGTTTTGTAGAGATCCAATTCAGAGGCAGCGGATGAAGCACATAAAGATCCACATGCACGACATCTGGGACTTAGTACACAAGGGGATCATCGACTTACAGTTCTATCTTTCAGCAGAACAAACAATAGACATCTTCACCAAGACCTTCACTGAGCATAAGTTCCATTCTCTGTGAAGTCATCTTGGAGTGAAGGACACAGTTGCCTAGAAACTATAGTTCTTGTTTTTACATACATTGTACCTTAA
>WSFP011412407.1:0-24339 GCA_009831015.1 Picea engelmannii | reverse complement strand
ATATGTGAAATATAATATGGATAAAGCCTCAGTGAGAAGGAGGAGATATCATTTGAAGATCTCGAAGACTTCTAGGAGGGAAGAAAGGAAAATTTAGGTTGCTAGGTGGGCAAGGAAGATATGATATTGTCTAAAAGTCTCAATAACTCAAAGGAGAGTTCATATCAACAAGGAGTGTTGATAAGGGAGAGTTCAGATCAACGAGAAGTGCTGATAGGAGAGGAGGAGGATCGAAGGTGCATTATGATCATTGGGGGAATCAACATATTCATGCCCAGAAGCCTAGAAGAGGCCAGTGCATGTGTTTCACATGAGGAGGTGATGCAAGAGGCATCCAAGGAAGAGTCCATTGGGACAAATGTTTTTAAAACTAACAGTTTATGTGTTGCATGTGCATAAGAAGAAAGAAATCTGGCAGGGAATGTCATGTAGGAGGAGAATTCAGATGCCATACTTTCTCAGTGGGAGATACAGTTGAAGATGTTGGAGGATTGGTTAGAAAATCCAGAGATAGTCGTGCAGAGTGGAGAAGAATTCCAATAGGAGGAGTAGTTGGTTGAAGCTGAAATCATGCCATCCCAAGGAGATGACAAAGAGGTAGAGGAACTGGCACCAAGAAAATTGTCAAAGGATATGGATGAGAAGCATCTCAGTAACATTGTTGTAGAAGTGGAGTGGAAATCCAATCCCACAAGTAATGAAGTTAGCATAGGAGATCAATATGATCTGCTCTTTGATCTGTCTGGAGAATTGGAAGCCCTAGAAGAAGGAGAAATAACCTAGAGGAGGTGCATCCAACAAGTCAAGTTGGAAATGATGAAGAAGATGAGATGCAACAAAAAAGTAGACTGTAGGAGAGGAGCTATCCCATGAACAAGATGGATGAGGAGATTGAGGAGATAAGGAGACTAATGTTGAATTAAACAAAGGAGACAGTCAGTAGCAAGTGGAAGCTGAAAAGAAGAGATCACAGTGGAAATATGAATAGGGCACTCCAACATAAAGTTTGGAAAACTGGAGGAAATCTTGCAGCAGCAGCAAGACAACAACAACATGGCATAGGAGCATATGGAAAACTCTAGAATGGAGTTTGGGATCCTGGAGGATCTCAACAACAACAACAGAGGAGCCATGAGCAAGAGCTCATGTTTTCTTCATCAAAGGAGTATGATGCATGAGCATCAACAACGCATCAGAAGCCAACGCACTAGGAGGGAGTAGATCCCAAGGAGAGAGGAGTGCCAAACTTCTCATTTTGTTTTAAATTTGTCAATTTAATGTAATTAAAGTTTGAAAGGATCGAGGAGGGATGAGCCATTGTAATGTGTAAGGATGAGTGTAAGTCACCTTTAATGGATGACAGGTAGACAAATCTAGATATGATTCAGACTAGATGTAGATTAATTGTAATTTAATGTAAGTAGGTGGAGTAAGGCTTGAGAAGCTCCTCTTTTGTAAAAAGGTAAATGTATTTAGATCAAAGAGGAATTAGAGAAGTAGATAATTAGAGAGCATTAGAGGAGATTAGAGAAGCTCATGACAAGAGCAAGAGAAGAGAAATAACTTAGACTCTATTGCATTCCAGTCCTGTAAACTGTTGTACAAAGAATTCACATTTAATACAAAGGACGATTTCCCTGCATATGAGTCTCTGTGTGTGTTTTTTGTTTCTTAATGTTTTTTTTTTCGAATATTTACTATGCTTGTATGAATGCCATGAATGTATGAATTGTTTCCTTTGTAGGAATGAGATATACTTCTCTATCTTTGTGAGTTTCTGATTGTTCTAGGCTCTTAAGGCTAGTGCACACCAGAGTTGTCAGAAAAATCCGAGAAGCCAACGTAAGGAATGCGCAAGAACTCATTCAAGAGTTTAGGAAGATGATACATGGTGGGCACAACAGAACATGACACAAGCTCAAAAGGGATATTTATTGCAAGGAGTGCATGAAGGACCAATTTCAAGGGTCTGTCAAGCTCAGGAGAGATTGTGTAAGTTTATGTAGAGAGAGAACAAGGAGTGTGCCTATAATCGCAAGAGTATAAAAGCTCAAAGGTGAAACTAGTGCAAGGAGTGCACAGTGCTTATGCAAGGAGTATAGAAGGAGAGAACTTTCTAAAGTTCTAGACTAAAGAGTAAGTGGAAGAAGTACGTAGAATAACTTGTTGTAAGTCTCAAGCTCAGGAGGAAGAGCTCAAAGTGCTAGGAGGGCATAAGAAATCTTATGGAGGAACAAAAGGGTTGAGCCCCTTTGAAGTTGAAGAAGTCCCAAGCTCAGGAGGGAAGTGCAAGGTGTGCGCCTGAGTTTAAGCCATCCAAGCAAAAGATCTTAAAGAGGATAAATATCTTTGTTTCAAAGAGAGCAGATGAGATATTTTTGGGAGAAGACAAATCCTTCTTAGTCGTCGAATCAAGGTAAGGTGCGTGGTTGTTAAGAACTGAAGTCCTTTGGAATTTGCCACTTCGACTATTTTAAGTTATTTGATGTAAAGGATGCAAAATCCCTGAAGATCTGAAGTCGTGGAGTGAATCTACGTCGTAGAACACAAGGAGAGTGTCATTCATTGGATTGGATGAGCATAAATATGGGTCATTGGATCAAACCCCATACCAAAGCAGAAGCACGCATGAGAATATCAAATCCCAGCCATTGGATCTGCACACAGGTGAGCGTGAGCCATAGATCTCACTGAAATTTAGAGATCAGACACTCCGGGAGAAATGTGTTCTTGTGTTACTAGGAGGAAAATATCCCAAAGTCCCGAAATCCAGAGAATATCCTGATCGTTCTTCATTGGGGACACATTTCAGTGGATTATTGATTATTCAAAAGTTTGACAATCCATAGGATTGTAGGTGAAAAAGGTTCTGGTGTAAAAAGTCTCGAATTCTTATAGCCCGGAGTTAATCCTGGTCGTTTGTTGACAAGGGAACGTGGAAAATATATCTCCTCCCTTCACCACTTTGGAGTTCAGAGATTCGAGAGTCTAGTGGTGATCAACAACGAGAAATCCCAAAGCCCAGAGTTCTAAAGGGGATCCTAGTCATTGATTTTTGGAGGAGTGAGAGTCCTCGATATCGAATTCAACATTTGAAAATTCGGGAGGTAGGGTGCATTAGAGTCTCAAAAATCCCTAATCCTAGAGTCTCAAAGATCTTTCTGACCGTAGATAATGACAAGATCCATGGGTTGTTGATCCCTAGACTCTCTGATAGTTCGCCACTTTAGCGTTTGGGAGAATTAGTGTGTTGTTTTTTAATATCTTCTGAAGTCCTAAGCTCCAGAGTTGGAGAGCGTCGGAGTAGATTCACAGATTTAGTGTTTGGGTGATTTATGTTGTTGTGTTTCCAGATCCTCCAAAGCCTGAAACTCTAGAGCATCATAGTAACAAAGCGCAAGAGCACTAGTCCATGAGTTTGCCAGTTCGACGTTCAGGGGAATTAGTGTGTTGTGTGGTCAAAACCTCTGAATCCCGGAGTAGCGAAGCGTCAGAGCCTCGAACCTCCAGATAAGCACCATTTGGTTGAGCGCCTGGTTCCATCTCATGGTCATATGAGATTTTGGCCGAAGTTAAGGGGAAAGCACCCAAAATATGATTTTTAAGGATAAAGGGGCTTAGGGAAGGAGCCTGCGAGGTTCAGAATTGTACGGACCTATGCCCAAGTATATTTTAAAGGGCCTGTGAACATTAAGAGGGGATCCAACAAGGATCCAAGAGCTTATTCAGCTCCTCGGAAGAACGATCCTAGAAAGGGAGGTCGTGTGAACCCCAAGGAGGGGTGGGGGTTTGAATCATAATACATTGGTTATGTACTCTCATTGGATTGAAAAATTCTCATTAGAGAAATATGTTGAGTTTCATTGTCCTATGTGGGGGGAATTCCTAGGTTTGCTAGTCCAATTCTAGCACCTTTTAGAGAGATTATATTAGAGCATAGAAAAATCCATTTTCCATGAACTCAAGATGATGTTTCAAATAAGGTCTTATAGGAGAATATGTGTGCATTACAAATTTCTTTTTTTTTAAACACTAACACGATGTTTGTATTCCGATGCCCCCATGTCTCACTTTCGACGACTTAAAACACGATATTTTTATAAAAGCACTTACATTACGTCGGTCTTTTGACACCCTCACATATCACTTAAGAAAACATAAAACATGGCCAATATATTCAATTAGTCAATGAATAGATCCTTTGTCGTCTGACTACCGACCAACATAGATTTTATAGAATCTCACTTCTGACGAATGAAACGTGGCCGATATGGAAATTTTGTCTTCTGATAGTTTCCATGTCGTCTTACTTCATACGAATGAAACGTGATCGATATGGAAAATTCATTGATGAATGGTTTCACTAGAGCGTCCCACTTCCTATGAACAATGACGTCGGAAGTGAGACGACCTTCTACATTTTTGTACGTCGAAATTATGATGAATATCTACATCATTGTACAAATCGGCCTTTGATGAAACGTGTCCGTCCAAGAAGTTGGAAGTGAGACGACTTGAGTATCCATCGGAATTGAGATGGTACCAAAATCGACGTTTGCGGGGGCAAGTTTTTTCAAGATCCCGAAAACCATACATCAGGATTATGGAGAAAGTGTCATCAGAAAATGACCCAAATTTACTAGTGGTTGGACATTATTCCTTTACTAAAGAGAGGGAAGTTGCTTCCTAGGTGATAGTGATGACATCCTCCATGTTCCACTAATCTTAGTGCCTTGTGAAGGATTTTCACTTGGTGTTATATTTTGTGATAATTGTTATGAACCAATGCCTTGATAATGATAAAACGTTAGTGAATAAAGTCCACTTTGAGGGGGAAGCCTCCTTTTACAATATATTCAATGTACAAGATGAGATCAGATCATCCAAAGACTAGGTCTCCTTGGTGTGTGTGTGTGTGTAAGAGACAAGGGGTATAACTATAATGAAAGGGTACAATGAAGGGTTCTATCCTATATACAAATATAACTGTAAAAATGTAATAATTCAATATCTAGGGATTAGTAAGGGGTTTTATACTTAACATGGGACTTTGCCTAGGGATTAACATGTCCCTCTCCTTCAAACAAGTGGTTTCCTCAACACTTGACTAACTATGGGCATGTCTGCATGAATAACTTATCTTCCCATGTCACCTCTTCCATTGGTAGGTTCATCTGTTTGATGAGGTACTTAGTAATTTCTTTATTTCACAACCACTTAATCCTTGTTTCAAGTATTATTTATGGTTCTAGTATGATTTTCCCTTCTTCATTAATCTCTAGTAAAATGGTTTGGATTGGGATATTGTCATTGATTACCTTATTTAAGCAAGAAACATGGAAGACTAGATGTACATGTGAAGATGGAGGCAAATCCAATTTGTAAGCCATACTTCTAATCCTTTGCAACACCTTATAGGGGCCATAATATTTGGATGTTAATTTATTGTCATTTGTTTCTTGAGGGACATATGATTATATGGTTGTAGCCTCAAAAGTACCCAATCCACCACTTCAAATTCCATTTCACTATGATGTTGATATGCTTGTTGTTTCATCCTATTTTGTGCCATAACCAAGTTTTCCCTCAATAGTTTTAGAAAATCTTGTCGATGCCCTATGTGGTCCTCCATTTTATTAATCTTTGTAGTCTCTTTCAAGGGAGATGTGATAGATGTAGGATGAAATTCATAAAGTGTCATAAATTGGGACATTTTTTATGAAGTATGGAAGGATGTGTTGTACCACCATTATTCCAAGGGAAACCACTTGACCCATTGTGTATGTTTATCATATTCAAAGAAAAGAAGATGATGGTAGGATGATTTGTGAGCCAATTGAGTACCCATACAAGAAGATAATTCAGTCCAAAACTTTTCAGTTAAAATTGGATCTCTATCACTTACAATAATCTTGGGGACTCCATGTAGATTTTGAATTGTTTTCATGAATGTTGTGGCGATTGTACTTGCCTTAAAATGATGAGAAAGAGAGAAAACATGGGAATACTTTTTCAATCGATCCACTACTACCATGATGACAATATTTCCTTTAGATTTGGGTAAACCTGTAATAAAATCCATTAAAAATTTCTCCCAACCTTGACTTGGTATAGTTAATGGTTTTAGGAGACATGGAGTCTTGATTTTCTCTCCCTTATTCTATTGGAAGACCGCACATTCAGACACAAACTTTTGAACATCACTTTTAAGACCTTCCTAGAAAAAATCCTTCTTGATCCTATGGTAATTTTTTAAGAACCTTGAATATCCTCATATATGAGAAGTGTGCAATTCCAGAAGGACCTTCAGTTTGATTTGGGAATTCTTACATAAATATAGGGGTTCATGATAATGTTGATGCGAGGAATGGAAAGTCCTCACTCAATCATTTTATAATCTTACTAGTATAAATTAAGATAAGCAGTAATGTTACCCTGGGTATATAGCCTATGCAAAAATATCAATCAACTCTCAAGAAATATGTTCTTGGACCTGATGCTATTATAAAGTAGTGTGTTTCCGCTAAAAAAATGAAAAATGTTTATATATAAATGCTTGAAAAATATTAAAATGAACAAAATAAATAACATAACAATCTAAAACCAGAAATATGAGTCTCAATTGAGAATAACCATATTTTATTAATAAAAGTCTTTCTGAGTTACAACCAGAATGCCTCTTTTCAAACTCCTACGAGGATGAGGACCAAGACCAGACTTAAAATTCTAAGATGGAATTAAACATCATACAAATACAACTAGTGTCTGAAATAAAATTACCAATATTGAATACACTGGATCAACCAAGTCACAAGTCCACAAAGTCTTGACTCTACAAACTAATCTTAATTAGAACTGAAAATTGATTAAGATATTCTAATAAAACTACACAAAGTGCCAAGAGAAATGAATGACCTTATGAAGCATGCCAAATATCAATGCTTCCTAGTCTTTTATTCTTTGCCACCTTTAGAAAGATCATGTTGTCAACAAGAGGATTTATCCCTTTTAAGAAACTCAGAAAATGGAAGGATGAAATTCAAAAATATCAATATGAAAAAAGAGAAAAACTTATCAAAAGTGTTTCTCTCTAATTCCTCATGCCTTATTTGTCCTTTGATTCCTCCTTTTATTCTAAAAAAGGTATTTCCTCAAGTATTTGAACTACTTTTAGTTACTAAAGTTAAATAAATTTAGTTGATAAATAGGACAAATATATTTATGATAAGCATATTTAATAAATAAATAATAACTAAATAGGTGGAGTCCCCCTCTATATGCACACTTTATATCAATAATAAAAATAGATTTTCCTTTTCACTCCATCATATAATCAATCAAATATAAAATATATCGGCATCATATAACATACCAAAAACATACATCTCAAACACCATGGCATAAAACACTTGTATCTCCCATAAAAATAACATGATATTTAAAAGTTTCAAAATAAAATATCATGGTTCTGTCATCTGTCCTCAAATAGTGTCATAGTCAAAATCAACCCAAACATAATTAAAATAATTCAAGAAATTTTTCCTGAAAAAAATCACCTCTTTCCTTGATAAAGTCTTCATACTGGGACTTATTTTCTCCCAACTGGGAAATTTCAGGGTGCACTTCATGTAAACTTAGGTTTCCAATGCTTGTTGATTTAATATTTGAGTGAGTAGAGGAAGAGGATTTTGTCATGCTGGTAGAATTAACATGTTGCTTACCTTTATCAATTTGAGATCCATGTGGTCTAGTTTTGTGATCCTTTGGAGGAGAAGGAGGAGAAGGAATAAAATCATGTGAAGTAGTTGTGTGAACATGTAATACTAGTTGAAATAGAGGTAAAGGAAAAGATGCACTAGCAACAATAGTATGAACTAGAGGAGGAGGGGGAAGCATAGGTCACTGATTGGCACCAGAAGAAGGATTGGTATGTAAATTTCCACATCCATCAATATTAGGATGCACAGGAGACTCGAGGATGTTCACAATACCAGGGTGAGGTTGTAAGATATAATTTGGGGTTGCTTTGGGTTATGGAAAGGTTTGTTGACCACCAAGGTTCAAGTTCCCAATTTGGATAAGTTGATGGAACTCATCAGAGTCAACATCAAAATGAATACAGAACCTTAGTTTTTTATGCCCCCCAAGATGCCAAAAGGTATTAGGCCCTCGACCTCTTCTTCCTCTATTTCCTCCTCTGCTAGTATCCTTGTTGAAGAAGCTCATCTATAGAAATGACAACTGAATTAGCACAAGTATAAAATAATAGTGCGTTAAGACATCTAATACAATTTTTCTTAATGATTAAACTGGCTCTAACATAACAAAGCCATACAACACAAATGGGAATTGAAAAGGAACAAAGTGAAATAGGGACATAAATACATCATCCATTATCCATACCCAATCAACATCATACAAGTGTGAAATCCATATATGTTGATAATTACTTTCAAAAATAAGTCTTCCCATATTTTACTTCAAAATATATTTACAAGTGTCTATCAATCAACCAAAAAAATTTACAAATCCTTTCATATCTTTTAGCTATGTTCTTTTATCATGCTAATCACATAAACTATATATTTTCCTATGCATATTTATTGTATATACATGACTTAAATGGAGAAAGGAAAATAATGATAGAGACTTTAGGAAATAACTTATGAAAAGTGAGATTGATGATGGAAACTAGATCTATATAATAAATATTTGACTTCCTTTTAATGAATTTCAATTTCACCAAGTCATCAACCAAAAATATCTTTATTGCTTTCTGAATCAATCAAATCAAAACAACCAATAAATATATCCAAGTCATATCACATTATTCATAATTTTCATAATAGAATCTTGCCTTTGACTTATACATCCAAGTTATGCCATTTACAATACAATATATTTCATCTTAATTACATAGATAGGGCACATATGAGAAAAGGAAATAAAATGAATGGGACTTCAGGGAATAGTTTGTGTTAAGTGAAATTGATGAAGAATAATGGGTCTATATAATAATCCCTTTTCCTTTGTTTTACAAAAAATATTATATGCAAACTAATAGCATCAACCATATGCATGCTGATCATAGCCATTTATAACCTCAACTATCCAACATGTACATTCTATGCTTTTACAGAAACTAGATCCATGAAACATTCTTAATAAACTGAGATTCATTGTTATATGCCCCTATTTCCATCATCTCTTACACATACGTTATAACTCAAATCACTCCTAGAATAACCATTTATAAGACTTATACCATACACGAATTGTTGTTAATAATTATGATGGCAAAGAAAATCGATCGTTGTATGTTGATACAAAACTTAACCATATCAATGTCAAACCCCAGAAGTAAACATATCAATCAAAATCCCTCGACAAGTCGTTGAAAGTCGCAAAAGAAACCATAGCTCGAATGGTAATGAAAACATATACCTAGGAATGAGTTTGAATCCAGTAATCGTCTTTCCATAAAGAAGGGTTTTCAAACTCATATTTTTAATATGTGGTTCCGAACTTGGAAACAAATAGTCGATAAAACCCAACAATCATAATAACAAGTGAAAATATTTGACTTTCCTGAAATACTTTCAAGACATTTGCAATTATGTGTCACGTGATGAATGAAAATCCAATGAAATGATGTGCATGTGATTCAAACAATATGAACTTTTTAGCTAGAAGGTTTATTATCGGATTAGCATTCTAAACCCAACACTACTAAGAAATTGATTATAACCCAAATGATTCACATTCCCACAACCATCATCGAAAAATAATCAGACGCATAAACTTATATCAGAACAGAAATCTGGGTGAAACCCAAGAACATGCAAGTATTTATATTAAATGGGTTTGATCCTAGGTTCTTCTTTGAAAGGGAAAAATTGTTTTTAGAGACCCAAAGTCAAAACCATGGATGCCATTAGCGCAAAAATGCTATTGAGTTTGATCCCTTTTTAATATATGAATATATTTCAGAATAGGGTTTGAACATAGACCAAATGGAATCGAGTGAAGGAAATGAATAATTCTGAGAGTGACCAGAGCACTTAAAAGGATAAAGAGCACTCAATTTCAAGCTTCAAGTTTATGCAAATAGGGTTTATCGAAAATTTATTATTTTTTTCATTTAAAAATTTTATGGAAAGTGAAAGAATGGAGACAAGTAAAATTGTTTCTATCCTTTTGTATGCAAACATTTTCTTCGTTTCCTTTTTCAAGAAATGGAAAAGAAGGAAAGGAGAAGAAATCCATACACACAATAATATCAACCAGAGCCAAAATTAACCATTTTAATGAAAAAATTGTGGTAAAAGATGTAAGACAAATTGATGTTCCATACCTTTGCACAATGATGCCTTTTAAACCAGGATTGAAGAATGAGTTTGTTACCAAAACTGCTAGGTGCGAGGGTTTACACCAACAAAGCTCAAAGTTTGTTCTTTCAATCTCCAATAACACAAATGAACAAAATCCAAGGTGATACGAGGGTGATAGAGAACATGACTGTGGAGTAATTACCCACCTCTCGTTGCCTTCAATGCATGGCTAATTTTGACGATGTTGCCAACCAACATTCCATTAAAGTATATGCCATGTCATCAATCTAAAACCCTCATATCATGTGGACTCTTACTTGACATCACATCAAATAAACGTCGATCCCACTTCTCATAAATCCATATCATGAACAATAAACCACATGCAATATGTTTTAATCTCATAGCACTATTTCATATGCGAAATGTATTAAGCCATGTCAAATATAAACCATATAAACCATATAACGACTTAGCTATAAACCATATAACAACTTCATATATCATGTATCAGGTGCTTTGTATGTGAAATATTCACTTGTGTTGACTTGACATAATATTCCAATTGTAACCCAAATTTTTAGCACCATATATAACCAATATGAGTCATGAACCATATAAAAAATCCTTACCCCTGTTCTGGTTTAATTCAAATGTTATATTCTTCAGGTATTCCTTGAGCTCCTCTATTGATGGATCTGTTTTTTGATATTGGTTCTCTTCTAGTGGAAAGGTTGCCTGCAGAGCCTCTTCCTGGGTCTGAAACTTCTGTTGTCTCAAGGGGTATTTCAAATGTGGTAGCAATGAATTGACAAACAAATGCCTATGTTGCATATTTTTCATGACTACTTCAACTTTCCCTTCAATCGTTTGAATCTCTGGTCTATCTCCCAGACAGATTCTCTTGGTTTCTGCCTGATCTCTATCATCTCATTCATGTATTGATCCTCTGATCTAGGCTTATGGAATTCATTTATCAGCAGTGTTGACGATTAAAATAGCAACGAGGAATTTCTCCCACAAAGTATTTCTAAATCCCTATTATTTAAACTATGCTAATAATATAATACTAGTAGGTGGGACCCCCTTGTAAACTGGAGGCTCGGAGATAGTCATATCACACATTTTATGTTGTTGTTTCGATGTTTCTTATAGGGTCCTATATGGTTGACAGTGCAGTCATGGTTTCATTTTGGATATAGTAACAAGTGGATGATGCATTTTATGGGATGTTCTGCTATTTAAAGCTTTATTTTTATGTTATGATTGGCATATATTTACAGTTTCTATGTTTAATCATGTCACCATGATTTATTACCTGGCTACACATGCACAAGAAATATGTTATTAATGACATAACCAAAACAAAGGGAAGAAACTTATGGAAAAAATCCTAAAAGAAAGGCCTATGTTTATGCTATGTTAGAAGTTATGTGCAATTAAAAATGCAAAACATGTTAGTGTTAGTCCTAACTATTAAATGGTTGGTTAGTGGCTATGTGATTTTCTTTCGAGTTATTGTGGGCGCATATGGTATGGAAACTCATATGGTATGACATAAGGACTTGGCAAGGGTTAAAGTAAATGTTTTGGGTGGTGCATTGGGCAAGGAATATTGTCACAGGTTTCAATGGTTTGGAAATTATTACATGGTTTAAATGATATGGTGAGTGTTGGTTGTCTTGTACTTTGGAATTGAATAGAAGAGGAGATGGAAGTGACGTGCAATAAATGCATGTCACTCCATACTCCTCCCATCAGGTCGTCACCCTAGTATGGTTCTTGTTTCATTTTGAGCTGCTGGTGGTTAAGCTCTGAAATTCATGCTTGGAAAGAAAACACTCAGCCAACTCGCCCTTTTAAGCTCTCGGTTACATGTATGGTTCTTTTTCACCCCATCCATGAATTAAGATCTGTGTATGAACAAACAATGGCTTAGTAATGCTTGGGTTTGTGTTTTCCTGATAATTCTAATTGTGTAAATGCATGGTTTTTCTCTCTGGAATGATTATGTAATTGTTCGATTTGCAAGTAAAAGAATTGGTTTGGGTTGAGTTGTGCATTCACTGGTTACTTTGTTGGTTAAAATTGTGCTGGGTATCTATGGATTTTTCAATGAATATGGGTATTATCACTCTGTGTTTTAATGGTGGAGGGTTTCACTCTGTGTATTCTTTTTGGTTGCTTCCTCACGGTTATGAGAGTAACCTTGTCCAGTTGTGTTCAGATTGCCATTTGGTTGTTGTATATTTTCCAAAGTCATGGTTGTGGGATTATTCACATGGTCTTGGAATCAAAGTATCCCAGAAGTTGGTCTTAGGGTTGCCATAATGTCAATATATATTCTATATGGTTGTTGGGTGATACAAGTTATGCCTCAGGTTATGTGTCCTCATTGGAATTGTTATCAAATGATTCAACTCTTAAGAAATAGACAAAGGTTATACCTCTGTGTTCTGGGTAACTGTCACTATCTAGTGGCCATTCACTTATCCTCTGCAAACACAAAATGCACTATGTGCATCAAGTTTCTACCCTACTCGTCGTTGTTTCCTCTGTGGCTAACCATTGTACCATTGCCCAGACCGAGAGTTATAAGGGACCATGTGGTTTTCTACTATTCTTGTATCGAAGGGTCTCTGCCTATGATTGATATGTTTATGAGGACCTCTAGTTCTCTGTGCGATTTATGACTGAGCACACTCTTGATTGCTTCTATGTATTTTTTGTGACAGAGCCTGATTTTAAAAATCCCCAGTTGTTCTTACTCCTATCAGGCTTCTTTTCAGTTTTCAAAGATTGGTTGTCAAGTGGAGTGGTTATGAGATTTTTTGTCGAGTCCCTATCTCGTCTTCCTATGATGAAATCGGTTTAAAAGTTGTGATCAAGAATGAGTAATGATATGCAATCAAAGGGTTGCCTCTTTTTCATTATATTTTGAATCAATGTGTTCTACAACAGGGTGTTGATTGCAAATTGGAGACTCTTGTGTGTTTCACTAGGCTTGATTGGGATCATAGCAAGTTATGGAATTGATAACTATGTTTATTTCGTTATGATCACTGTGTATCTATTATGGAATCATTGTGCATGTTGTAAATAATTGCATCGACGGTGATGGAGCTCGGTTTTATATTGATTGTGGTTCCGTTATAAGAACTTATTGGTTGATATGTTGAAGAATGTATGAAACCGAGCATGTTTTATAAGTTTGTTCAATTTGGAAAGGGACCTGTGCATATGTTTTAATTGGTTGATTGTGAATTTATGGATAGTGTATGATATTTTTATAGTGATGTATTATGGATAGAAGGAGAAAGCATACTAAGGTATTCTCTTGAGTTTTATTGAGATAATTCAGTTTTCATTCATTATTTAATTCATTGAAAGCCTAATTCTCTTTTATGATAACAGGGTCCAATTGTAGACAACAAGATTCAAGGATGAATTACATCATTCATACACTTTTTTTTCAGAGGTGTTGATCTATCTTTGATAGTTTGTGTAGACTTGTCTGTTTTTGAATTAGATTTCATGAATGATAAAGGATATTGTGCAGATTCGAGTGGGCAACAATCTATGGCAAGTTGATCCAACTTTTAAAGTTCATTTTTTTACTTTCTGTCAGAAGTCCTTTTGTATGGTTTTCATCGGGGACATCTAAGTTTGACTTTGGTACAAACTTCCTCAGGGAATTTTGTAAAGAGAATTATCCTTTTGATAAATTGGAATGAAATAAGCAATTGCTTTATGTCTCATTTGTGTTGATTATTAACTTGGTATTTTACTTATGTCTCTACATTTATTCTGCATTTGTTGTATTCAGAAAATTACATAAATATTGAATTTTTCAACAATCTTTTATTTATAATAAAATCAGCCAAAGCCCTTGTAACCAATACTTGTGGATTAGGAAACAATTTTTGATGGCTATAAACATAGGGTGATATTCCCGTCTATCTTTGTTTATCCAAGTAAGATCTGAAAATTCTTGAGTAAGATCATTTCATATATTTTCCTCAATAAGAAACTTCTTGATATCCACAATCATTTTGGTTGTTCCTGGTGGATTGTTTGCAACTAAGATCATGTACCAATCCAGTATGTGGTCTCTTAGCGGGATGGATAACTACGCAAGTTTAGTGTCCTCATTTTTAATATGTTTTGCTTCCCAGATATTTTCACAGATGAACAAGTTCTTCTTAGGGTCCTTTGACACCTCTCCCTTGAATTCTGGTAACCTGATGGTGGGATCATGTCACGCCATCCTGAATGTTGAACTAGTACCTTCGTACAACATAGATCCTTGAATAATGCTTCCTGAATTGGCTACCCCAGTCGTTTCTCCCTCTGTAGATGTACTTCTTGCTTCATTTCTTCCACTGAAATTCTGTTGTCTAAACGATGGTGTTCTTTCTGTTGTATCATTCGCACATGATTTTATGGGTTCCACAATGACACTGATATGGATAGGAGTTCTGCCTCCGATTTTTTCTCTTGGACCTCTTGTCTTCCTTTCATACGATGGGCACAATATTTCCTCAATCTACTCCATAGCCCGAAGATCCTCTACCTCTTCTTCATCACTTGCCAAGCATTCCCTCACAGCTATGGCTCTCTTCTTATTGTTTATGTTATATTGGTAGGGTACTCCACTGCACGTTTTCTAGTTGTTTCCATGATATGCTTGATTTGGTCTTCATCCATCATGATTGGATCCAAGGCCTCCTCATTTTTTCTTGTATCCATCTCTTCCTCCATTTATCTGTCTCTTGTCAGTGCTTCCCCCCTTCCCCCATGCACACAGGGAAATTTTAGTTGTCTGAGGCCATTATCATTACACCTTTGTTATAAATTAACATCTTGATGGAAGTGTATAATGATATGATATACCTACCTCAAGGTACCTTCAAGAACTCTTTCTCTACTACGTTGTAAGACTTTGCAGTATCTACTGCAAATTCTGTGATAAATCCTGCAACAATGTTTTCTAACCAGTTATCTACTGCATGCGTAAACTTATTATCAATTTGTTGTAACTGCACAATCTTAGCAGGATTCCATTCTAGTTTTCTGATCCGATTTGTAGGGTTGTTGTATTTCAACCTCAATATCCACTCCTACAACACATTCGGGAAATCACAGAAAAATACTTCATGCAAGTCGTTGAATACGTATTTTTCCATATATTTGCGTGGTGTTAACTTCATGTTTCTGTTATCTTTTTGTGCAAATTCCATCTCCTTTGTTTTCAACCATCTCCCTATCTCTTCCTTCATTGGGTTCCACAGTCTCAACATACCCTTTTATATTCTCATTATTTTAACATTGTGTCATCAGATCTTCACGACTCTTCAACAAATCTCCTTCACTCAATCCCTTTCTATTCCAACCGACAACAAAACCATTTGTTGGTTACTACTTTATCTACTATGATCTTAATTTAACGTCATAAGTTGACCCATGTTCATATTTAAATAAGATTCCAACAAAATCCCTCTAAAACTATCGACCCTCCTAGTAAACCAGAAGGCAACGTAGCGCACAATATGTATTGCATAGTCTCACCCACGATAGCATTATGGGTGGCTACAACACTCAGATGCTTGTAGCCTGGGAATGAATGGGGATGTGTGATTAACCTCAGTGACCTTTAATCATTCACTAGTTCATACATCTAGATTTATTACACTGTCATTATTACTCATGCATGTAAAATATCATATCTAACTAATTCCTTCATTCATTATCTAACATATAATCATCAACATCAAAGAATATACATAACATTTAGTCACACAACGCAAGGTCTGTCGTGGTTCACCCCTCCCGGGCTATGTCCACAAAGATTTGGTTATTTTTATATTTTATTATCTTTGATTCCAACCTATAACATGCTGCACATTACAACTCTTCCTCGAAATAGGTCAAGATATTACAATGAGGTGGAATAGATCGCACCTAGCTCCTTAGCCTGCGATCTAACCCTCAAGATCTGCCTTAATCCCTCTCTCAATCTCAACAACTTACAAAACTACATTGGACTTACAATTGCATTAAGCAATAACATCTACTAGAAATGTTCAAACACACTAGCATCCAACCAACTCCGAACCAACCCCAAAAAACCCCTTACCTAGACCTCCTAGGTATCTATTAGGAGATATTTTTGGCTTACTAGCCATTACATTATCTTACCAAAACCCTAACCCTATCTTGGCTAGGTCTTCTTTCATGTGTGCATCACATGCCTTCCTCTTCTACATGTGCATATGTTTTACACATGTTGATCCTTCTCCATGCACATTTTCCTCCCACATTATGCCTTTCCCTCAAAGTTGGCCTACGTCCCGACAATAGAACCATTTGTTGTTTACTACTTTATCTACTCTGATCTTACTTTAACATCATAAGTTGACCCAGGTTCATATTTAAACAAGCTTCCAACAAAATCCCTCTAAATCTATCAACCCTCCTGGTAAACCATAAGGAAACACAACGCACAAGATGTACTGTGTAGTCTCACTCGATATAGTCTTATGGGTGGTTGCAACGCTCAAATGCTTGTAGCCTGGGAATGAATGGGGATCTATGATTAACCTCAATGACCTTTAATCATTCACTAGTTCATACATCTAGATTGTATACACTCTCATTCTTACTCATGCATGTAAAATATCAGATCTAACTAATTCCTTCATTCATTATCTAACATCTAATCATCAACATCAAAGAATATACATAACATTCAGTCACACAATGCAGGGTCTACTATGGTTCACCCCTCCCGGGATACGTCCACAAAGATTTGGCTATAATGTTCTTTTATTATCTTTGATTCCAACCTATAGCTCCCCACACATTATAACTCTTCGTCAAAACATGTCAAGATCTTACAATGAGGCGGACTAGATCACACCAGGCTCATTATCCTGCAATCTAACCCTCAAGATATACCTTAATCCCTCTCCCCATCTCAACATCTTACAAAATTACATCGGACTTGCAGTCGCATTAAGCAATAACAACTACTAACAATGTTCAAACACACTAGCATCCAACCAACTCTAAACCAATCCCTAAAAACCCCTTACCTAGACCTCCTAGGTACCTATTTATACATATTTTCGGCTTGCCAACCATTACATTCTCTTACCAAAACCCTAACCTTATCCTGGCTAGGTATTCTTGCATGTGTGCCTCGCATTCCTTCCTCTTCTACATGCGCATATGTTTTACACATGTTGATCCTTCTGCATGCGCATTCGCCTCCCACGTCGTACCTTTCCCTCAAATATGGTCTGCGACCGAAAATATAACCATTTGTTGGTTACTACTTTATCTACTCTAATCTTACTTTAACATCATAAGTTGACCCAGGTTCATAATTAAACAAGCTTCCAACAAATCCCTCTAAAACTATTGACCCTCCTAGTAACCAGAAGGCAATGCAGTGCACAAGATGTATTGCAGAGTCTCACCCGAGATAGTCTTATGGGTGGCTACAACGCTCATATGCTTGCATCTTGGGAGTGAATGGGGATATGTGATTAACCTCGGTGACCTTTAATCATTCACTAGTTCATACATTTAGATTTATTACATTGTCGTTCTTAGTCATGCATGTAAAATATCAGATCTAACTAATTCCTTCAGTCATTATCTAACATATAATGATCAACATCAAAGAAGATACATAACATTTAGTCACACAATGCAGGGTCTACCGTGGCTCACCCCTCCTAAGCTACGTCCATAAAGATTTGGCCATTCTGTTCTTTTATTATCTTTGATTCCAACCTATATCACCCCGTGCATTACAACTCTTCCTTGAAACAGGTCAAGATCTTACAATGAGATGGAGTAGATCGCACCAAACTCCTCAGCTTGCAATCTAACCCTCAAGATCTACCTTAATCCCTCTCCCCAACTCAACAGATTACAAAATTACATCGGACGTGCAGTCGCATTAAGAAATAATGACTACTAGCAATGTTCAAACACACTAGCATCCAACCAACTCTGAACCAACCCCAAAAAACCCCTTACCTAGACCTCCTAGGTACCTATTTATACATATTTTTGACTTACCATCCATTACATTATCTTACCAAAACCCTAACTGTATCCTGGCTAGGTCTTCTTGCATGTATGCCTCGCATGCCTTCCTCTTCTGCATGAGCATATGTTTTACACATGTTGATCCTTCTGCATGCACATTCACCTTCCACGTCATGCCTTTCCCTCAAAGCTGGCCTGCGCCCAATAGATGGGATCACACCATTTGATATTTGTTTCAATCCAACAAGCACCATATTGTGCCTCCTTAAGGTTTGTCGGGAATCGTTTATTGAGGAGGGATTGGAAGTTTCCTTCAAAATAATTGAGGTATTGTCCAAGAATCGTGCTCTTTTTCTTAAAATAGGAATCAATTCAACCAAGCAAGGTATTAAACCTATCATTAAATTCCCTAATATTCTCATCGTCTTGTTTGCAAATTTTGAGATATTGTGAGTAAAGGGAGGCCATATCTTCCATCACACCCCACCTTTGCAAGAAAACTTGTTCTAAATATTCACAGGTTTTAGGCTCTTGCTTGGGATGTTAGTGCTCCATTTCGTAGCATCTCCAGTAAGTGAGGTAAGGAAAATTTTCATGATTATGTTAAGATGTTCTTTCCCGGACTAATGGAAGTCATAGCTTTGACAAAATTTGGTCCAATGTGTGTTGCCAGAAGCCCTAGCCTCTCCAGAAAAATTGGGTATCCATGAATCAACATCGTTAGGTGGATCATGTAAGCCCCATTTGATATTAGCCAAGTACAAAGGGTCGAAGAGTTCTTTGGGGGCCCATTTAGGAGGGGCCATGGGAATAATAGGAACTGCACGACAAGAAGGTGTGTACTGACATCTACTACGGGTCATCATTAATGGAGTCGCTAGACAATCTCCTTGAGATTATCAAAGGGATGATGGGATCACCCTCAGTGGAGTTGCCAGGTAATATTTGTGAAATGAATACTTTGGATAAAGGCTTACCGAAAAAGTGTCGTTCGAGGAAAATTGACTCAATGTTCCCCAACAACGGTGCCAAAAATGTTATCGCACAATTTCTACTTTCCCAAAGCCCAAGGTAAGTAAGGGAGATTGGAGTAACAAACATGATATCCTATCACTGTCACCTTAATAGTAAATCCCCACTTTCTAGGGATAGGCAAGGTCTACCCCAGGGGAGGAGTCCCCAATAACCTAAAGGGATGGAAAATTAGGGTTATGTTCAAGATATATTCCCCCCTCTCACTAGTTACCAAAGTCACTAAATCTATGCCCTAAAGATGATTTTGATGAAGTGCTTGATGTACCTGCTCGGAGCATGACAATATAACATGCATATACAATAATTCCAAGTAAAAAAATGATAATAACTCCTCAATAGACAATGGACAGTGACAATAAGTGCTAGATGATATAAAATTGCAGCAGTTAGTAAGTTTACAACAACAATTGATAAAATGTAACAATTGCAACAAATACTCCTCAGAAAAGATTGAAAAGACAATGAAAACGTAGCATTAACTAAGTAGTATGATAATAACTTGTCATAAGCAATTTCTGAATTGATTAGCTAGCAATTAAAGTTGAGTATGCAGAAAATTTGCAGCCTTAGATGGAGCCTCCCACATTGACTCCATTTACCCCTAAGAGGCACTAGTCTTCAACCCTTGTTTCTTGACAAGAATCATCAAACTTCAAACTCAATCTATCTACCTGATACCCTAATAACCTAAACTAACTTGTTAACCTAGTCTAGGAATACTAACCATTAAGTTGTTGTTATAATCACTGCTACAACCATTATTTTGCAACGTATCCAAACTTGTTTGACCACTTAAATCAATCCAAAAATTGTATAAGGCAAGGTACAATCAACCAAGACTAAAGTGTGCATCAAATTTCCTTTCTAAATACTTTTATGAATATTTCACTATTGTTGTCATTACTTTATTTTGTTGTTGCTACAATTATCATTGGCAGTCTGTTAGAGTTTATTTCCTGACTGACATATATCTAGAAATTGTATGAGAGAAGTGTTATCATTTCAAGACTTCACAATATCTTGTTACATTGTCTATTAAAGTGCATTTTTTGGATGTTATTACAGTTTTCATTAATTAATTACTATTGTTATATATTTATCACTTGCTTCATACATTGATTGGTATAAGTCATCTCTATAAACTTGAAGTCTTGTTGAAGAATTCATCATCACTTGTTTCTACCATAAATTTTGTTGTTGTATTGGTAAGGGGAAAGTACACTTTATTCTCCTTTGCTTCAGCCAACAAGTCTTAAGTTTGTTTTGAGTAACCTAGAGAGAGGGGTGGTTAGCCTTACCTTTTTCCTTTCCTCAACCGCTAGGTCCTGGGACGTCTCCCTTGGAGTGAGTTTTTACTCCTCTTAAAGAGAAAAGGTACCCTATTGGGTTGACAATGATAGGGTTACCTCTGTGTTACGTCAATCTAAGCCTACTTGCCTTTAGGCTTTGGGAAAGTAGAGATTGTGCGATAAAATGAACTATGCTTTCACATAGTATTTTTTCAACTAGTGTAGGATAGAGTAGGAATAGGAGTAGCATAGTTCTTTTACTTCCTTGTATATTTGTGTAGTATAGATTTTTCTTCCATTACTGCTTATATAGCATAGATTTTGGAATTACTTTTGTTTTCTTGAATAAAATCCACTAGTTTTTATTAGTTATGGTGTGGCTAAGAATGTCTTACTTTAGTCTTAGTTTCTTTTTTGCATGAGATATTTCTTATTTTCATTGATGCCTTTCATTTTGTAGTTTAACTTAAAGCTTGGATTAATTTTTGTTTGCATTGATCTTCATGAGGAAATTACTATGTGCAAAATACTTTGAGAATATTTAACTGGAAGATTCATTTTCTTTAGTATAATTCACTCTAACATTGACATATGGACAATATTTAACCATAAGAGTATGATCATGAGATGTTGAACAAGTACTTGTTGTAAAATACGTTACATTTCGGGGAAGATTGGAACAGAAAAATCATGAAGACTCTAAGTGAAGAAATATATCCTTGAAGCATTGAATGGCTTGTCTTTTGGATTTCTGGAAATTTTATTAGAGGAGAATTCTTAAGGTACCGATTATGTAAGTTCTTGATTCATAATCAGAAAAAGTTGGTGTTAATTGCGCATGTTCATTGCTTTACCTCCATTAGACTAGCCAGTGTATCATACTTCACCTTGCTTATCTTTGTACATGATAACTCAGAGTTTTTCATTTCCCACTTCCTCTTGGTAAACCTTATTCATTGATTAATGACACGTTTAACTCCATTTCCTAATGGAAAAGACACTAGTCTACAAATATTTCAAATTATAAAGGATATTGAGAAGGCTCATCAAGAATACTCTTTCAAAACTCAACCAAGTGCACAAAGCATGAACCATACAATAGGTTGCACATTCACTTACATAAGTGTCACATGTTGGTATGCAGTTCCATACTCAGGGGGATTCCAAAAGGAAAGTGTTACAAGTAGCCTTGCTCTGTCATTTTCATTTCCATGTGTGTGATGTAGATACTTACCCTGATTTTAGATATTGTAACTATTCAAATCCTACCATACATGACCTACAATATGATTTCAAAGAGATAACAATTGAAGTAGTTCTAACAACAGTTTTTTGATGAAATTTCTCAACTGATAAAGAGAATTATGATTCAATAATGATGACCTTTTACAAGTGGCCCATGGTTTGGATCATCTAGAATATTGATCAACGAGGAATGGTTCTCAAAATGCATTACTTCAGGGAAGAATTGTTAATCATCACAACCAGAGCCACCTAATGCTCGAAAGAGATCTCCCACTCATGGAAAAATATTCAAGGTAGTTGACTCGACCTTTCTACTAGCATCATGGAAATAGGAAACCGATCAAATTCAACATTTCATTTAATACGTCCCAAAAGGTATGGTTCCTCATTTATTCAAAGATTTATCTTTTTTTTAGTGTTCCATACCAGTCAGGAAATAGTCTTCAGTTCTTTTTTATGTTATTAGATATCTATGAACATGTTTTTCAAAGAGGAAATTATCTTAGTCAACATTGCTTTTAGTCATTTGTTCTATCTGGTTACACATATCTGTTTGAAAAGGTTTAACAAAGAAATCATTTCAATATGACGTGTCATTGATTTTATTGATGTAGCCTTATGTTTTTTTTATGTTTGTGTGCAGACCTCAACCATTGAAGTGTTGGAACACTTGAAGATAAGGACATGGCTTGAGGGAAAAAAATGGCTTCATAAAATTTGATATGATGGGAACTTTATTCATGAACCTTTTTTTGGATTCTATTTTCAATTATGTACAAGTGATTTAATTAAGCCCTTTTCATTTCTGAAAATTTTGGGTTGAAATCAATCTTATATATTGAATTGTTTTTCCATGTAGGTACAAGTTCCTAGTTGATATCATATGCCTGATTTGGAACTGTGTTGAGATGAGCATATTACGTTGTAGAATAAGTTTTAGAACTTGGAGAGATTCAGAATGTGAGCATAGATTTTGGAACCCTATGAAATTGTAGGCTAGAGAAAATTAATCTGATGCATAACAAAGGAAACCATTTTCAATTTTTACTTATTAAAGCATAAGGCGACAAAGATGAGTTGACAATATTCATAAAATAAGATGTAAGATGCAGTGATCAGTCAATGCTAGCACTGAATCCCATATAAATGAAATGATACACTTATAGTTTTTCACGGGGTTTAGTTTTTTCAAGAGGTTGAAAAACCGCTTGTTCTGTTGGGATGCATGAACATTTTAAAGATACTAGAAACACTAACATTCATGATTTATTTTTCAATATAGTCTTCCTTATCGACTGCATATATTTAATCATCATTTTCTAAGGTTTCATTTTTCAATTGTAACAGTTTTTGGATTGAGTTTATCTTTTCATTATGAATATGCAGTTTAAGGAAATAAATATTATCATCATTTATCCTCTCTTTACAGCAAATGAGATCTACTAGACGACATGCAAGCATCACCAGTGAGCCCACCATGATGAAACCTTTCAGATATTGGTTGCACATTTATTCAAGAGTTTTTTTATCTTAAAACTAAGAATATGACCCTTTGCATTTTTTTTGCTCATAATTTAGGGAAGACTAGTAGAGATTTTGGCTTTGCCCAGTGTTTCATCAGTTGTTGTGCCAACACAACACCCTCCCTAATTTCTTCTATTCACTTCAAAACACCATTACTCTAAGAGAATAAATTGGGCCCCCCTATTACTTTTTTCTACTACAAAACCTTCTAAAATATTCCATGAAAATGTCAAAGTCCAAGATCCTCTTCTTTCCCTCCAAACTTGATCATTTTGAAAAAAATTGAAGATAAATTTGGCTCATCAATACACAATGTATCGAAAATCATCCTATATATTCACTGATACACAATGTATAGATGAAAATCCTATATCTTCGTTGATACAACTTATATCAGGGATATATCCTTATTGTCTCTGATATGCTTAGACCTTCCAAGACTTAGAATGTTTTTGGGTTTTCTTTCTTCCCTTTACCCCTAGCAGAATTCAACCTCCTTCTCAGTGTCAATACAATGGAGGATGATCATATTTTGCATGCCAATACATTGGATACTGAATTGTTTCTAACCATCGACACACTGACGATGGATCTCTATTTCTCATCGATACACAATGTACCAATTATCATCCTCTATTTTCATTGATACATAGCATATCCTCGACGCTTTTTCCTATTATTTTATCGATACATGGGTGGAATATTTCCATCCCCCACCAACACAGGGCATATCGGAAGGTATCATCATTTTCTTCCCAACATAGTCTATATCAGTTATATTCTCACACCTTGAGGCCTCTCCTCAATTCTTCCTACTCCGATCCTTTCCGTTGTGTCCATTAGTCAGGCTCTTT